>OU426996.1:8982677-8985177 GCA_911387935.1 Dolichovespula saxonica
ATTACCTCGCTACAAATTACAAACTGTAAATATCTATACATATACATGTACATACATATATATATATATAAAAAAAAAAAAAAAAGAAAAATTTTTTTTTTATACATATATATATATACATATAAAAAATTGCGTTAATATTCTATTTTTCTTTTTTTTTTTCGAGAAAAGTATTTCTGGAAGTATTGTTTTTTTTTCTTTTTCTCTTTCTTTCTTTCTTTCTTTCTTTCTTTCTTTCTTTCTTTCTTTCTTTCGTTCATTCATACATTCTCTCTTTCTCCCTTCTTCAACCTCCTCCTCCTCCACCTTCACCTCCTCCACCTCCTACGCTCCTCCTATTCTTTTACACTTTTTTTTTCTTTATTTTTTTTTCCTTTTTAACTTTTTATTTGTTGCAAAATTTCAACTTGGTACACAGGCTTGTCGCGAAGACTTGAAAGATACATCATTATCGCCCTCATCATCATCATCATCATCATCATCATCATCATCGTCGTCATCGTAGTCATAATAATAATAATAATAATCATAATCACCGTCATTATCATTATCATCATCATCAATGTCATCACATATCTCGCGTCTTTTTTTCCCTAACATATATATATATGTATGGTGTGTGTGTACGCGTGCGTGTATATACATATACATATAAATATACACACACACATATATATATATATACACACACACACGTGAAAACTAAAATAATTATAAGTAGATATTTTACTCTTGCTTTTTTTTTTTTTTTTTTTTTTTTAATAACATTCACTCACAATTATTTGTTACTATCTTTCTCCGACTCTTCCTCTAACATTTTTCTCATTCTATCTTTCTTTATACTTCTCTCTTTCATTTTGCTTTTTCTTCTCTCGTACATTAAAAAGGAGAGAGAGAAAAAAAATATAGGTATACATAAAACACGCTTGTGCATTTTTGAATGCTATTTGAATATTTGCAATTCTCATTTGTTTGTTTGTTTGTTTGTTTGTATACATGTACGCGCGTGTGTGTGTGTATTGTGTGTTTCTGTGTATGTATGTATTTTCTTCATCTCTTTCGTCCGTTGTTCTTTTTCTTCCATATTATTAATATTAATAATTAATAATGATAATAATAATTATAATAATATTATAATAATAATTAATTAATAATAATTAATAATTAATAATAATAATAATAATAATAATAATAATAATAATAATAATAATAATAATAATAATAATAATAATAATAATAATAGTAACGTTTTGTTTTTGTCATTAGATTGAGAACTACTTACACACCTGTTCTATATCGTTTATCATTTTTCTTTCCTTTTCATTCGCTTCATTTCTTTTCATTTTATTTTCCTCTTTCTTTTTGTCTTTTTCTCTTTTCTTTTTTTAGGGATCATTATCACACCACCACCCACTCGCATTTATTTATATATATGTATATATAATAATATATATATATATATAAAACATTTTTACGTATTTCTCTGTATACACACGAAGATTGTACGTACAATAGGTATACGTAAAAAAATAAAAAAAATAGAAAAAGATTTACAAACGCTTTTTTTTTTTTTTTAAACTTCGTATGGAACGATCGAGATGGGGAAAAGAAACCAACCCCAAAAAAAAACGAAAGAAAGAAAGAAAGAAGGAAAGAAATCCAAGAAACAAGGAAAGAAAAGAAACAAAAAGATAGAAAAAACGAAGAAGAACCTCTGAGACGGTGTGTGCTGTCATCGTGTTTTCTTCCCTTTTCTTTATTTTTGTTTTGTTTTGTTTTGTTTTGTTTCGTTTCGTTTCGTTTCGTTTCGTTTCGTTTCGTATCTTCAAATTTTCGTCGGACACAATTCTCCTAATCGTCGCAGAAAAAAAGAAAAGAAAATTAAAATTTGTCGCTAAATCTCGTTCGTTAAAGAAAAATATTGTACAATATACATTATAAACGTATTTTA
This sequence comes from Dolichovespula saxonica, assembly GCA_911387935.1. Classification (NCBI taxonomy): domain Eukaryota; kingdom Metazoa; phylum Arthropoda; class Insecta; order Hymenoptera; family Vespidae; genus Dolichovespula; species Dolichovespula saxonica. Next base: position 8,984,629 of record OU426996.1, read on the forward strand.
TTAATATACTGCTAAGTATTAAATCTCAGGCGATCGGTATTATTTTTTTTTGTTTTATTTTTTCTTTCTTTAAAAAAAAAAAAAAAAAAAGAAAAAAAAGAGAAAAAGATTTAAGAAATCATTAAACCTTCCCCTTTCCTTGGCTAATAAACTTTTGTTTACGCTTTTGTTTCTTCTTATTTCTTCTGTTTCTTCTTCTTTCGAGAGAGAGTATATATATATATATATATTATGTATACATATATATATATATTTCTTTGGAAATACAAACTAAGAAAAACAAAACAAAAAAATGACGCAATCGAATCCAAATACAGTACGGCATGATATAATGCATGACTTCTAAATCGTTTTATTATGTTTATTATTCGTGTAATCTCTTCGGTGCAATATTTAAATATTGCTTCGATATATTTATATATATATAATATATATATATATATATATATATATATATATATATATATATGTGTGTGTAGGCCAATTAATTACGTAAACCAATAAATGAGAAAAGAGATGTGTATGATCGGATTTTTTTTTTTTTTTTTT
>OU426996.1:8990177-9055177 GCA_911387935.1 Dolichovespula saxonica
ACATGTTTCTTCTCTTCCCCCACTCCCCCCCACTTTTACGTTCACCTTATTTAAATTCCTTCAAACACAACATGCCCATGCCGTGGATACCACACATCGGGAAGATGCACTGGCGTGATGTGGTGTGTATGTGTGCGTGTATATATACACCAGATGTGGTCAAAGAAGAGGAAGACCAGGGATGACCAAGGGGAATATTAGTTAGAGAGGGAGGGGGTTAGGAATGGTCAGATAAAACTCACATTGCGCAGACTGACCCTGAAAGACGTTGTAAGGTTCATTTTCATGAACGTCCAATGCCGCTGCACGAATTCTACCCTGTTTAAGTGCGGCAGCTAATGCATCATCGTCTACCAGTCCACCTCGTGCTGTGTTTACTAAAAATGCTCCTGGTCTCATCTAGGAAGAAAATAAAAAAAAAAAAAAAAAAAAGTAAAGAAAAAATATGTATATATCATTTTCTCCTTGTAACATCAAAAACAAATATATATATATATATATATATATATATATATATATTTATATATATTTATTTATTTATTTATTTCAGTGATATAATCGAATTTAATGATATAGTTACCTGCTTAATAGTGAATTCATTTATTAGGTGATGATTGTGCTCATTCAAGGTACAGTGTAGAGATACACAGTCGGACTGAAATAGTAAATCCTGAAACGTACAAAAAAAAAATATATATATATATATATATATTGAGAATTAATAGGTATAAATTGATTTATAATACATTTTATTCGAGAAGGAAAAAAAGAAAGAAAGAGAAAAAAGTTTACGAATAAGATATATATGAGTTTTCCTAACCTGCAATGTATAAACCCTGGTGAGTCCAAGAGATTTCTCGATTCCATCAGGTAGGTAAGGGTCATAAAAGATGACAGTAAAACCAAAAGCTTTAGCACGTAATGCGACCGCAGAGCCGATCCTGCCTAAACCGACTATGCCAAGTGTGTCACCTCGTATCCTTGCACATCCTGTTGCTGCTTCCCTGACCTAAAGAAGAAAAAAATAAATAAATAAATAAGAGGGACCGTATGAAAACATTGCATTTGTTTTTCTAATTTAAAAAAAAAAAAAAAAAAAAAAAAAAAAAAGAAAAATAAAGGGACAAACAAATATTTCTCGACGTAATCTTTCTTACCTGTTCAGGTCCGGTGAATTTTTTTCCTTCGCGTACCATATTTGCCAACCAATATGTGCGTCGATAGAGATTTAAAATCAGACAAAGAGTGGTGTCCGCTACTTCTTCGACTCCATAGCCAGGCACATTGCACACCGCGATGCCAAGTTCGCCAGCTGCTTTGACATCGATATTATCCACCCCAGATCCAATTCTGACGATGATCCGTAGCGTTTTGAACTTTTCAAGGTCTTCTTTCGTCAAAATTATAGTATGCCACATAAGTGCACCTACAGCTTCGTTTAATACCTAAGGGGGGAAACAAAAAGAAAAAAAAAGAAAAGAAAAAAAAAGGTGTATGTAACGCGTCGCTTCAAATCTCAATTAAATGAGACACTGATGAAACTTCTTAAGACGTACCGTCGTCGCGAGGGGATCTTACCTTCTCATGTATTTCTGATGTTGACTGGGCATCACAAAATGCCACGGTCGCAACATCTTTAAGAATGGGCATTTCGATGGAACAATCCCGTCCATCGAGTAAAGCCACTAGTGGTCTTGTTTGGATGGGCCCATTTGCAATAGGGCCCCTTAGATTCTCCATTCGAGGGCGTTTGGGCATCATCTTCCGTTTGTCCATCGGTCAGACAGCCCCCCCTATGTTTGTATTTTTCACTCTTACTCTCAGTTTCACTAAAAATGTCCACTATTTCTCAAAAAAAAGTCTTATAAACCACTCGCAAAGAAGCCTCTTCGAATGTGCGATTATACGGTTTTGCACTTTGATGCTTTGTCACACAAATTGTTGTTGCAACACTGACTTCTGGTTGGTTTTTGTACAAGGACCGCAGAACCTCCAACGCATCACGAATCGTTGAATACCGTCTCCTGCAAAGAGGAAATACAAATATGGTTTTAAATGCAATACCGTACTAGTACAAATGAAAAATGATAGATAAGGTACATCGACTAAACATAGAAAGCTTCTTTCAAACTTTTCTAAACTGTATTCTCGCAAATATCAAAACAGTCAAACATTTCATCCGCGTGAAAGATTCGTTAATACCAAATAGCTTCATCTTTCGGTTTAATATTAATTCTAAGAAAGCATGCTGTTGCTAAAGATTATATCGCATATATAGTATATGTATCATTACCTGCACAAGCAATAGAGATACACATATGCATCTAAACAATAATAATAATAATAATAATAATAATAATAATAATAATAATAATAATAATAATAATAATAATAATAAAAATAATAAAAATAAATAAATCAATCAATCAATCAAAAAATGAATAAATAAATGAATAAATAAATAAATAAATAAATAATCATAGAAATGTATAGGACGCGTGTAATAACAATGAGCGCATTAAAACGATAGAAATAAGCGATTAGGATCGTCACATGAAAAAGCATTAAAACGTATGCTGCACGTAACACGACGAGAGAATCGACACGGATGGACGAACGTACATACATCTTTGTTATGGAAACGGATGATAAATGTTTTAAATATTAACGAACGATAATAAATCAAATATATATATATATATATATACACATATATATACAGATATTAGATTTGGCATATATTAAATGACCACCTTTTATATTACGACTAGAATGAAAATAGTTAATTATTGCCGAGATATCGAGTAACTCTGGCGCAACGCTGGACATAATGCGAAACACAACCACACAATTCGTAACAGCGTGCGCGAAAGCAAGCTTTTTAGGTTACCTTGAAACGCGCCGGCTTAACCTGCGCACTACACGTACGTTCAACGATGTAAAATAATAATATCGGGTTTGGGTTCGTAAAAATAAGAAAATAACGCGAGTAACACTTTAAAAACGTTCCAATGGAAGATATGAGAATTCGTACGGTTATATTAGTTAAAACGTCGAGAAAAAGAGGAGCGCTCGTAGAAGCGCAGAGGGCACCCAGAACGAAATCACTGGCTGGGGATAATGTTTTCGGGTGCGTTGATACAGTACACTTGGCGTTGGTAGTACCATACGATATATTAGGTCGTATTCTTTTTAAAAGCTTCAACTGATTTCTCACTTCTTAGCCAATAACGGTCAACGGAGAAAACTTTATCGATGACCAATAACAACAGAGTTTTATATATATATATATATATAAAACGTACACATATGTGCGTGTATTTCTCTGTACGTATATGTGCGTATATATATATATACACATATGTGTTGCGTGCGTTCGAGTAAATTCGTCGGAATTCTGTCCTTTTTTTTCCGTTTCTTTCTACAAACAATGCCGTTCACGCATTCGATCTAGTTACTACACGAGAGCAAATTGGAAAACCAATCATAATGCATTTACGCTTGATGCACAAGATATTATATATATATATATATGTATATATATATATATATGTACATATATACATACATACATAAATAAATACATACAAATATATGTAGTGGTTAATATATACACGGCACGGTAATTTTTCTTTTCGCAAATTCGTGAAAAACGATCAAACTGATTTTTTTTTCTCTCTCGATCTCTCTCTCTCTCTCGTTAGAGATTTCTCTCTCTCTCTCTTTCTCTTTCTCTATGTACGTTGGTCAACAAGTCGAAAAGAATAACCCCAAAACGATACCGATTTATGATTCAGCGCTTTTATGTGGTAAAACGGAAAAGTGCTGAACTAGTAAAGTTCCATAAGAAAAGTCGGCGGACTCTGACGTGTGGCGCCCTCACATGCGTGAACGGACGCTTTGCAAGTGTACTTAGGTATAATATACTATACACACGTTGCTTTCGTACGAGAGAGAGAGAGAGAGAGAAAGAGGGGGAGAAAGAGAGAGAGAGAGAGAGAGATACTACACTATTCCAAAGTAACTCCTTCCTTTTTCGTATACTTTGTTTAAAAGGCCGATTCGTAATGAGATTATTACGCACGTGTCTCTATTTCTTAAGAGAGAAAAAAAAAGAAAAAAGCCTCTAGCGAATATTTCGTGAATTATATAGTGAGAAAGAGAAAGAGAGAGATATATATATAGATAAAGATAGAAGAAACGTTACAACGTGTATAAAAATGTTACAACGATCATTTCGAATCTCTTTCTTTCTCTCTCTCTCTCTCTCTCTCTCTCTCTCTTGTTCTCACTCTACCACTCACTCACTCACTTTCTCGTTTACTCTCACTTGGAAATTATTTTGGCATTGGCCAATAAAATTCAAGGACAAACTTTTTGAAATGTTTACACGCCGTTGCACGAAACAATCCCTCCCTTTTTTATGCCATTCAATCCGTAGATTAATTGTTATTACTCGAATAATAATTGCAACCAGGTGATATTATATATATATATATATATATATATATATATATATAAAGAGAAAACAAAAAAGAAAAGGGAAAAAAAAACAAAACAAAAAAGAGAGATAAAGACACACGCGCGCGTTCTCTCTCTCTCTCTCTCTCTCTCTCTCTCTCTCACGTGTAATATAAATAAACTATTTTACAACGACAAATGGGGATTTGATATTTTCGATATTTTTTTCCCATCAATTTATCGATATTATTCTCCTACTTATCCGATATTTATCGATGTTTATCGACGTCGATAATCGATATTAGGAAGAGAGAGAGAGAGAAAAAAACGAAAAGAAAAAAGAAAGAAAGAAAGAAAGAAAGAAAGAAAGAAAGAAAGAAAGAAAGAAAGAAAGAAAGAAAGGAAGGAAGGAAGGAAGGAAGGAAAAAAGAAATCAAAACTAACCTACAATTTCGATAATCGAAGGAAAAGTGCATCATCGATGTGAACCCCACCGTCGTTTTCACACACATCGTGCTCGAACCAACGCAACGCAAACGTTTTAAGGATATAGAGAGAGAGTGAGAGAGAGTGAGAGAGAGAAAGACAGAGAAGACTTTCTGAGTTTCGCTCGAATCCGTAGGTCAACATACGCGCGCGCATAATCGGAGAATACGTACTCTACACACATAGCTTCCGCGCCGAGAGAGAGAGAGAGAGAGAGAGAGAGAGAGAGAGAGAGAGAGAGAGAGAGAGAGAGAGAGAGAGAGAGAAGGCTACACAAAATGAGATCTGATGCTGGCCTCAGCGAAAGCGAGGATGCGATACTAACGCGAAGTGCAAACCCAAGCACTTTGACTTGGGCACATGTTGTGCCAACTCAGCGAAAACCCGAGCTCATATCATCAAAAGGAGAAGAGAGAGGAGACGGAGAAAGAGTTGAACGGAGAAAAAGAAAGAGTGAAATAGAAAAAGAGAAAGAGAAAGAGAAAGAAAGAGAGAGAGAGAGAGAGAGAGAGAGAGAGAGAGAGAGAGGGTGGGGGGAGAGGGAAAGAAACGAGGAGATTAAGTCCTTGTTCGACAGCTGGCAGCTTATATATATCATACAATTGTACGCGTACGTGAAGTTTAACCCGAGGAACGTACTCGCGGATGCATTTGAGGAAGCAAGTTAAAGAAGAGAGAGATAGAGATATAAAGAGAGAGAGAGAGAGAGAGAAAGAGAGAGAGAGAGAGAGTCAAGCAGAGTCCCGTATTTACCATATATACATACATAACCTATTCCCTACCACTACACGACTATCATTCGTAACTAGCTATAAACGTTAACGACCAAGTACTATGCTCTGAGAGTCACTCTCTCCCCCTTCCCCTCGTACCCTTCCCTCCTCCAACTGCACCTCACCACCCACTTCCTCGCTCCCTCCCCCCTCTTACCCCGTGCAAAGCACTTTTCGTCGTTTATCTCGAGAACCGTGATTTCGGTACATGCGTTGCGCACGCTCGCTTTGTCGATCACACGTCGAAAGAACAAATTAAAAAAAAAAAAGGAAAAAAAAAAAGAAAAGAAAAGAAATAAAACGAAAAAGGAAAAAGCTGGAGGCACGGGAAGGGGTGGGAGGAGAGAGAGATATCATTATAATAGTATTCGTTTAAAGAGAGAGAAAGGAAAAATAAAAGAAAAGAAACCCTTGAGAGGGAAGGAACAAAAAGAAAAACGAAAAAGAAAAAGAAATTGATAATACAGTTCGAGCTGTCCTTTGACCCCATCCTCATTTTTTTTTTTTTTCCATTTCCACGCGAGACATTCATTGCGTTTATGCTGGCGTTTGCAGCATTACATGCAACCGTCCACCAACGGCACGTTTCTACGCTCGCGTTACCACCCCTCCCTCCCCCTTCTCATCACTCATCACCACCGACCTAACCTAGCCTAACCTAACCTAACATAACCTAACATAACATAACCAAACTAAACTAAACTATATCTAACATAACGTAACCTAACGTAACCCAAGCTAACTTAACCTAAACTTATCTATCTGTTAATCCATCCATATGTGAGAGAGAAAGAGAGAGAGAGAGAGAGAGAGAGAGAGAGAGAAAGTTAGTAAAATTTTGTCACCAAAATTTCTTTCGACTCAACGTCGACTTGGTTTAAGTGATTAAATTCAACCCTTTTGCTTTAATCTCACAGTGTGCAACAGAGTTTTACAAGTTGAACGGATGAATAAGGGGATGGAGAGATAAGGAGGAGCGGGAGGGGAAGGAGGGGCGAGGTGAACGAGAAGGAAGAAGAGAGAAGAAGGTAAGAGAGCGAGAGAGAGAGAGAGAGAAAGAGAGAAGAAAAGAGAGCACGCGCGCGCGCGCGCGCGCGAGCGGGAAGGGCGAGGTATATAGACGGGGTTGAGTACAAATAGTAGTAGTAGTAGGAGGAGGAGGAGAAGGAGAAGGAGAGGGAGAATAAGGAGTAAGAGGGGGAGGGAGAGGATTGAAGTCGAGCTGGTGGCGGGGTGCTATGAGGGCGAAGTTATCCAATTATTGTCTAACCTGGGAGCAACTTTACTTGGCTGAGAATCGTGGAGGGGTGACGGGGGAGGGGTAGAAGAAGGATGAGGAGAGTAAGAGAGAGAGGGAGAGAGAGAGGGAAACTCGTCCTCCCGGCTCTCTCCCTCTCTCTCTCTTACTCACTCTCACTCCCTACAATCGAGCCACGATAAAGTAAAGTTTGTTTCAAAACTTACCTCAGCGAAGTGACTGGGTTTTTGTTAGTGACACGTGAAATTCAAACGACCGTGCCACCCTCCCTCCCTCCCTCCCTCTCTCTCTCTCTCTTCTTCTTCTTCTTCTTCCCTCATCCTCGAAAAATAATCGCGTAAGCTTTTTTTTATCCCCCTGTGATAACTTCCGCAAGGGCAAAAAATTGTCGTCATTACGACGACGTTAAACTTGGAGTTTCATGCTCTCTCTCTCTCTCTCTCTCTCACACTCTCTCACACTCTCTCTCTCTCTCTCTTATTCATTCACTCTCTGAATCTTCTCCCACTAGCTTTGATACATTTTATCGTCTATTATTCCCCTGTATATCTCTGGTATATCTCTAGAGATACTCACTCACTCGTGGGCTTCGATCGATACCTGTCCCCAAGATTAGGGTAACTACGAAAGGTTCTTCTCTCTTGTTGCATATATATAGATGCTTATCACGCGAGACTGTTATGACACGCGTTCACGAATTTTATTATGTTTCCGAATCGATCGTTCCTAATATTTCTTCCCCTTAATTGCGATAGATATTTTCGTTTTTTTTCATTCTTCTTCTTTTTTTTTTTTTTTTGTTGAACTCTTTTCTTAGCACGAGTATACAGATCGTAAACAACAACAACAACCAACTATAACAACAATGCACAATAATGACGATGACGACGACGACGAGAATAAAATAAAAATTAAAAAATAAATAAATAAATAAATAAATGGATTAGAAAAAAAAAAAAGAATAGAAAAGAAAATAAGGAAAGAAATTATATTTCCTAGAAAAAGTATCGTGCCACGTGTTGCAAAAACATTTGGAGAATTGTAGTTCGAGGTGAAACTATTTTACATGGGTAACGCGTCAGATAAACTATGCACGCAATTATTATTATTATTATTATTATTATTATTATTATTATTATTATTATTATTATTACTGTTATTAATATTATTATTATTCATTTTAAAGAGATGAAAAGTCAAAAGGAAGAAACCAGAATGGATCTATGAATTTTTCTTACTATTCTCCTATACGACAAAGTATTGAGGAAGCAAAAAAAAAAAAAAAAAGAAAATGAAAAAAAAAAGAAGAAAAGAAAAGCAAACAAAAATAGAACCATAAAAGACATATCACACATATGTACGTACATACGTACAAGAGAAAAGAGAGAGAGAAAGAGAAAGAGAGAGAGAGAGAGAGAGACCCATGCATAAGAGGATTTGTTTCACGAAACTTTTCAGAGTATGGCCTACCCTACATACACACACATAACCAACGTTAACCCACTCCTCACAACCCATCCCTCACCCACCCACTCCTCCCTTCCTCCTCCCTCCCTCCCTCCTTCCTCCCTGAAGTTTTCTTCGCCCTCGCGAAAGAAAGTTCACTACTTCTTTGTGGTTATCGTTCGCCGGTTTTGCGCCCGCCAACGTTTGGCGGGAGCTTGTGCCGAAATTTGAAACTGTTTTATTATTATTTTTTTTTTTTTATCATCGAGACTCAACCCACGACGATTACGACTAACGCGCTCAATTCAAGATTTCGATACGAGTACCTACCATGTTACTCTTTCTATGTACGTAATCTTTTTCTTTTCTCTTTTCTTTTTTTTTTTTTTTTTTTTTTTTCTATACGTTCTCGAGAATCTTTTGCCGAACGTAAAAGAGTTTGTGGCCCTTCGTGGAGGGTGAAGAGGAAGGAATTTTGTACCTTCTGCGTTCTACTACCACCAACCATCACCACCGTCATTGCTACTACCGGCTCTTCCCTCCCCTCCCCACCCCTTCTCTCTCTCTCTCTCTCTCTCTCTCTCTCTCTCTCTTTCCTTCACCATTTACTCGTTCTCCTGCAGCACCTCTTGCAGAGAAACGAGCGAACGGCCATGAAGGTGGAAAGGAAGAAGGAACGAGAGGAGGGAGAGAGAGGGAGAGGGCTGAGGAGGAATAGGAGGGGTGCGAGGAGAGGGGTAGAGGGTGCTGGAGAACGGCAACTACTTAAAGTTGGCGGAAAGTTTGGCTCGGCAGCAAAGTTAACTCAGTTAAGTTCTCTACTCCTAAAGCGAAACTTCGGTTCTCTCCAACGCCTGGCCCTTCCTTCCTTACTTCCTTCCTTACTTCCTTACTTCCTTACTTCCTCCCTTCTTCTTCTTCCTTCTTCCTTCCCCTTCCCACCCCTCTTTCTCCATACATCTATCTATCTATCTATCTATCTATCTATTTCTATCGCACACGTAACACTCCTGTGCGTTCATTCCTTCACCCGTTTCTTTCTTCTCGCAATCTCTTCGCGCCATCATCATCATCATCATCATCGTCATCGTCATCGTCATCGTCATCATCGTCATCGAAATACCTACCACTGTCTTATTTTCATTTTCTTTACGAGTGACTCTCCCCCTTTTCTTCCTTTACTACTTTCACTTTGTTTACTTCTAGTTTCTTGTTTTGTTGTTGTGGTCGTTGTCGTCGTCGTTGTCGGTTAACTGGACGGACGGAGTATGGTATTTCTATTTCTCACTTCGATAGAAATTTATTTGTTCAAATTATCTACGCGAGTATGACTGGATAGATAGATAGATCAATTAATATTATTATTATTATTATTATTATTATTATTATTATTATTATTATCAATATTATCATAATCGTTGTTGTTTTTGTTGTTACATCATCTCAGAGATTTAAAAATATATATATATATATATATGTATGTATGTATGTATGTATGTATGTATGTATGTATGTGTGTATGTATGTATGTATGTGTGTATGTATGTATGTATATGTATAAATAATCGAGTCTAAGAATGAACACTGTTTTGTATATAACGAGGAAGAACCAACTCGATAACAAGTGGTTGAAATAACATAGGCATCTCATGTAAAGATCTCTTATCTTTAGTCGTACGCGTGGGGTGGGAGAGAAGGATAGAGGAGAGAAGGGAGAAGGGGGAGGGGGCAAACGATCCGAAGAAATCTTGACGCAGAGAGAGAGAGAAAGAGAGAGAGAGAAAGAGAGAGAGAGAGAGAGAGGCACGCGAGTGAAAGCGATAACGTTGGGCGACTTTAATGTCGTTTCGTTACTTGCACGCACCGCGTGTCTCGCACGAGTGTAACGTGAAGTATACGATATCCACCGCAAACTGCAACGTGGCACAAGCTAAAGCTTTCAACTTAGTTTCATATATAGAACGTACGTAACGTACGTGTGTGGTGTGTGTGGTGTGTGTGGATGTGTGTGTGTGTGGATGTATATGTGTGTCTGTGCTTGCATACTCGAATACTCACACGCACACGCACACGCACACGTACTACACATAAACGTTATTACGTACGCGCGTGGGTACGTATTCCGCGGTAAAGGAAAAGGCAAAATTCTTTTTTTTTATATATATATATTTTTTTTCATTTTTTTTTTTTTTTTTTCAATAGAACGATTAAAGGTATTATTGCGAGTAAAGTAACATTTCGTTCCCTTGGATTTAAAAAGAAAAAAGAAAAGAAGAAGAGGAAGAAGAAATGAAGGGTAAAAAGACGTCGAAGGTTTAGAAAAACGATCGGGCAATCGTAAGTAAAAAAAAAAAGAAAAAGATAGAGAAAAGAAAAGAAAAGAAAAGAAGAAAGAGAGGAGAACAACCTTCTTCCTAATCGCTCTTCTCTCCACCTCCCACCCCCACCCCCACCCCCAATCCTACTCCCACTCCCACTCCCACGTTATACGACGACAATCGTAACTAGGATCGTCAGAGGGATATAAAGGGGGGAGAGAGAGAGAGAGAGAGAGAGAGAGAGAGAGAGAGAGAGAGAGAGAGAGAGAGAGTTGCTGGTGGTGAGAAGAGAACGATCATCCAACGTTTTCTTTGGTGTTTGTTGCAAGTCCTTCTTTTTTTTCTTCTCTCGTATTGGTCGACGACACCGAGAAGACCCTAACGCGCGTCGAGACCGTTTTATTCAAGGACGACGATGGAAGGAAGGAAGGAAGGAAGGAAGGAAGGAAGGAAGCGTTATCCATCTTCGTAAGGAGATGAAGTCTGCCAACGGTAGTGAAAACGTTCGTGAAGGTGAGGTGAGAGAAGAAGAAGAAGAAGAAGAAGAAGAAGAAGAAGAAGAAAGAAGAACGAAGAAGAAGAACGAAGAACGAATAAGAAGAAAGAAGAATTTGACTTTATAATCGAAAGAAGGATACGATGGGAATAAGAATGTCTTCCCCATTGGCGAGGGAGGGGAACGAAAAAGAAAAAAAAGAGAGGGGGAAAAAAAAGAAGAAAGGAAGAAGGTGGGGGTAAAAAAAGAAAAAAAAAAGAAAGAAAGCGTTAAACTCATCTTTTCAATGCGTTCCTCTTCTTCTTTCTTCTTGTGTTAAATCGCGCGCTGTACTTAGTTGGAATAAGAAATTTTGTATTGTATTGTAAAAGAGAAGATCTCTCTCTCTCTCCTCTCCTCTCTCTCTCTCTCTCTCTCTCTCTCTCTCTCTCTCTCTCTCTCTCTCTCTCTCTCTCTCTCTCTCTCTCGCCCATCCAATGTCTGTGTTTGCGCGCGTTTGTCCCTGCGCTACCAAAGTATATATTATCATTACTATATACATTATAATTTCGATGATAGGGAATGAATGAATAAATCAATGAATAAATCAATGAACGAACGAACGAACGAACGAACGAGCGAACGAATGAATGAACGATTGAACGAAACGAATAAACGAATAAACGAACGAACGAACGATAAAAAAAGAAGTTGGATATAATGACTTTGACTTCTTTTTATCTTCGAAACAAGGATCGATATTTATCGACCAAGCGCATTTACCCTTCCCCTCCCCCTACCCTCCCGCCATCCCCCCAACGAACCCTCCTCCTTAGATAAATAATTTCCGAACGACGATCTTCCGTACGGACGAAAGTTATGCGCTACGGTATTTGGCCTATGACCTCTGACTCGTTCGAAAAGTATGCCGATAAGAGAAACATCGAAGAAGAAGAAGAAGAAGAAGAAGAAGAAGAAGAAGAAGAAGTAAAAGTAGAAGACCTAGAACTAGAAGAAGAAGAAGTAAAAGTAGAAGAACTAGAACTAGAAGAAGAAGAAGAAGTAGAAGTAAAAGTAGAGGAAGATGAAGTATAAAAGGTAGAAGAAAAAAAAAATGAGAAGGAAGAAAAGGATGAAGAGGAGGATGAGGATGAGGATGAGGATGAGGGAAAGAAGAAGCGCGTTTATATACGACGCGCTCTCTCCCTCCCCCTCCTCCCGCCTGTCGCGAGAGTACCACCAGGTGTACGCACAAAACGATTTCCTCTTCTTCGACGGGCGACGCGGCGCAGCGTGCGCGTAGCGCAGCGCAACGCAGCGCACTCGGCAACCGTCGAGGTACACGGCGCAGCGGCCCAACCAGCAGAGACGACCACGACGACGACGACGACGTTCGTTTAATCGTAAATGTATTGGTACGTAACTGTATTTCGCATCAAGAGCAAACGAGAAAGCAAGAGACGAAAGAGAAAAAGAGATAGAGAATACCAACATGAGAGTCCATTCTACGCGCAATCCCTCCTCTCTCCCTCTCTCTCTCTCTCTCTCTCTCTCTCAATCCTACCACCTCCACCACCAACCCCCTATAACTCCTTCTCCCATTACCCCTCCCAACCTTTCCCATTCCCTCCCCCAGCCCGCCCACCCGCCAGCTCAGTGAACAGCGCGAACTGCTCTCCATCGCGTCACGCTTAACGCGTGTGTATACGTTTTGTATATGTGTGAGTGTGTGTGTATACACACACACATATATATATATATATATATATATATATATACATGAGAGAGAGAGAGAGCGCGTGCCATCGAGTTACTGGTATGGTGCTGCCTGCTTGCTGCTGTTGCTGCTGCTGCTGCCGGTGCCTGCTGCTGGTGCTGTTTGTGCTCTGTGTTGCTGGTGTCCCTCTCTCTCTCTCTCACTCTCTCTCACTCTCTTTCTATCTATCTATCTCTCTCTCACTCTCTGTGTGCTAACGTTTAAGATGTTATGTTGCGCGCTGGTGGCACGCCAGTGCCGCCGCCGCCGGCCAGTCAGCCAGTCAACCAACGACGACAACGACAACGACGACACAACGACGAGGACGAGGACGAGGACGAGGACGAGGACGAGGACGGTGGCGACGACGGCGACGACGACGACGAACCGCACAGCGGGTTAGGACAAATGTGTGGAAGAGCGGGAGAAAGAGGGGGTGGTATAGAGGTAGAGAGAGAGGGAGGAGAGGGAGGGTGGGAGGGGTTGCATGGGAGTTTAGTTCCTCCTAGTGAATATGGCATCTTGACTCCTAGTAGTGGAGCGTGGCAAGCAATGGCCGGCCCCGATCGATGTCTCGGCTTCTCTGCCCCCCTCCCTCCCCCACCCCATCTGCCACCCAACCTTCCTCCCTCTTCGTCTCTCTCTCTCTCTCTCTCTCTCTCTCTCTCTCTCGCTCGCTCGCTCGCTCTCTTCCCCCTCCCGACAACACGACCCTCCCCACCCCTCCCTCTTTTAGCCCAATAGCTGTCGCAACCTGCACCATCGCCGTGTCTCATCCTTCTCTCTCTCGTCTCGTCTCGTCTCGTCTCGTCTCGTCTCGTCTCTTCTCTTCTCTTCTCGTCACTACTCTTCTCTTCTCTTCTCTTCTCTTCTCTTCTCTTCTCTTCTCTTCTTTTCTCTTCTCTTCTCTCGACAAACCAAATCCCGAAGCTTCTGCTGCAGCTTCTACTGTTGCTGTTTCTGTTGCTCCACCATTATTCTACTACAATGCTGTTGCTGTTGCTGTTGCTATTGTTGGTGTTGCTCTACCATTACTCTACTACAATGCTGTTACTGTTGCTGTTACTGTTGCTGTTACTGTTGCTGTTTTGCTCCTTGCTTATCGTTCGACTTCCCGTTCTTCTCACTCTCTCATTCTGTTTACAATGAATGGATATATGCTATCCACTTTATCTATCTATCTATCTATCTATCTCTCTCTCTCTCCTACCCTCTACCCCTCTTATCACCTCCCCAACCTTCTTTCTTCCTACCATCCACCACCACTTTTCGCATTAACCCTCTCTACCCTCCTCCCTCTCAACCTCACTCTTTCTCTCTCTCTCTCTCTCTCTACTACTACTTAATAATTAACCTCTTCCGAAGCGCGCGCGTACACACACACATACACGCGGGGCAAACAAAAACAAGTATACCGATGATTTGCACGCGAAATAAACATACCAGAAACTTTCTTATAGTACGACGACATCGTGGTCGACGAGGGAGGAGGGAGGGGGAAATGGGGAGACGACACAAAGGATCGGTGGGAGAAGGTCTTTTGGGTTATTGGATGGATAGAGATGGATTTATTTTATTTATACGTTACTTCTATGTAATCTAGTTTTATCCTTCGCCAAAAAAATTTCGAACGTTCCATGCCGATAAGGTGGAGGGAGGGGGAGGGGTGATGTAAACTCGTAAATCCTGGCGGAATCTTCTCGTAATCGTACGGGGCGTGAGAATTGATCGATTTGTACTCGTTCGTCTCTGTATATATATATATATATATATATATATATATATATATATATATATGTATGTATGTACGTTACGAACGTAACTACGTATGTCCATTAACGAAATAATCAAATATAAAAATCGTGTGAACGAACGCGCATTTTTCTATTTATTGAGAGAGTCATCGAGAGTAATTTTCATGCGTGCCAGTGAAAAAATCTTGTTTGTGTTTTTGTTGTTGTTTCGTGCAAAATGGTGGTATATATATACAATCGATGTTGTGCGTAACCAAGCAATGTATCCCCCTATATTTGGACGATATATATGCAATTATTTATATAGGGTGTTCTGATTACGCAGGGCGGTATTGTTCTCGGAGTGGTACCTCTTTTTATATATATATATATATATATATATATATATATATATATATATATATATATAGGATGGATTGGTATTCCGCAATTTCTTTCTTTCTTTCTTTCTTTCTTCTTCTACTTTGTTTTTCCTTTTTCTTTTTCTCCTTTTACCGCATTCTCGAGCTTACCATCTAATAGAAGGGTTGTATGTTCGTGTGTGTTCTCGTCTACCCGTGTCATTATCATCGTCGCTATTTTCTACTTACGTAAACGTGTATGTATAAATGAGGGTGGTGGTGGGGTGGTGGCGGGTGTGAATCTCGGATCTAATCTGATCTAATAATATCTATTTAATCCGTTCCTCGTTTCGATTATCATCATCGTCGTCGTCGTCGTCGTCATTATTATTATATTTGAATATTATAATCGATGCGATTGTAAGAAGAGGGGAAAAAAGAAGAAGAGGAAAAAAAAAAGAATCGTAAAATAATGATTAAACATGGCGAATCAAAAATCGTTTCTCTTTTGTAACCGAGGGTAGGGAAACAATGTACGGTGTATAAAGACAAGTTCGCCGTTTTAACTTTCATCAGGGAAGTTTGATTTCTTTCTCGGGGCAAAGTTTTTTATTAAAGAAAAGTACGAAGAGAGATGACTCTTTCTCCTCCTCTGCCTCCCTCCCACCCATTCCCCCCTCCTCTCTCACTCTCTCACTCTCTCTCACTCACTCACTCTTCCTCGAAAATTAGCATCGACAGAAATTCCTTCGTCCCCCATGCATATACAATGCGTATGTAAGTACATACGTACGTATGTATATATATGTGCGTGCGTGTATGTATATAATATATATATATATATAAAAAGTTGGAAAAATACATAACACGATCGGAAAGAGTCTAGAAATGGGATTAAAGTGGTACTTGTAACAATTGGAAATGTTCAACCCCTCTTGTACGAGAAGATATTCGTACAACGCTGGTGGCCCAAGAACAACTATATATATATATATATATATATATATATATATATATATATATATATATCCTTCCCTTTCTATGTGAGAAGATAAGGTAGAAATCTAATAAGTTTAAGTATATATGTTACGTATGTGTGTATGTATGTACATATCTATACATACATACGTACATTCGTACATACATATGTATGTATGTATGTATATATATATATATATATATATATATATATATATTTCGCTTTTACCAACTTACGTATGTTAGACAACTTTGAGATCGTTCAAAGCATACCAGAAGGAAAGTTCTAGATCCACGTCCTTGACCTTGCGCTTTCGGCCATATTTCTTAGCTCGAACAATGGCACAATAGTACTTAAAAACCCCCGAGATCGTAGAATTACGTGTGTGATGTCTCGAAAAAGTCATTTTAAATACACTGTGTCTCTACTCTCTGTCCGCGCGTATCACGCGTATTTGTGGGTAGAGGATGGGTCAAAAGTTCTTAATTAAATTAACAAACGAATTACTCTTTTTTCGAGACTTTTTAAGGTTAGCTTTTTCGTTTCCTGTCATTTCTCTTTCCTTTTCTTTCATTCTCGGATCGTAAAGCTACAAGCTTAAGAACTTATGGCTCACTCGAGAATTTTTTTTTAATTCATCCTGTTATAGAAACGAATCAATCCATTTTTTGATTTCGAGTCTAATCCGTTCGTCAAAAAAGTTACGACTTTTATAGGAAATTACGAAAAGATCGTTAAAAAAAAAAAAAACAAAAACGCGTTCAAACGAGTGCTCCTCCATGGACGCCCGCGCGGTCAACGATGGATAACAACCATCGAACTTTCTTTTAAAACGATTTTTCGTTCGTTTACGACCGTTTGCGACTGGTCATAAATTAAACGAAGGACGAGTAAATACGTATGATACACATAGAATATTTTCTTTGCGCAATTCCATATAAATATATATATATATATATATATATATATATATATATATATACACACACACACATATATACTGTGATTCCAAGAGAAAAAGGAAAATTAACCTAAAAAATTTGATTTATAAGATAACCTCAAGAAAAACTTTTTATCGACCCCGTATTAATTCAACGACAAGAGACGTGATACGATGATTTCCGTCAAAGTTCTATCAAAGTATGCTCGTGAATGCGACGAACGAGGAAGAAGAAAAAGAATAGAGAGAGAGAGAAATTAAATTAAATTAAATTAAATTAAATTAAGTGATTTTACGATAGTCCATACGAATACGAGATCAATGGAGCTAGGAAGATTGTTTGACTCGAGACGATGTCGTTCTTGCGTCTTCGTCGTCGTCGTTATTGTTGTTGTTGTTGTTGTTGTTGTTGTTGTAATCGTAGAGAAAAGTAGTCGACCGTAGAACGACGAGAGTCTAATTTCAAGGAGCCAACTCTTGTAACAACAGAAGTAACAGCGGTAGTAAAAGCAGCAGCAGAAGGAACAACAGCAGAAGCAGCAGCAGCAGCAGCAGCAACAGCAGTAGGTTACAGTGCGCGGGATAGTTAAGTCAGGTCAGTTTGCTAGCTTACATAAAGAGGCTAAGTAGCGGCGAAAGGAAGAGGACAGCGAATGTTATATACACGAGAAGGACAAGTTAGAATAGAGGGAAGGTAAGTAGGGTGGGGATAGACAAGGAGTGGGAGGTGGAGAATGGAAATGGTAGGAGTTAGTTAGTGAGAGAGTTGTGTGTGTGTGTGTAAGAGAGAGAGACTGACTGACTGTTGTATTTGTTGTTGTTGTTGTTATATGTATGTGTGTGTGTATATATATATATTAAGAGAGAGAGACTTTGTTAAAATGGTGGGGGGCACCTGTTACAACGTTCAAGAGACTGTCATGCCTCTCTGTCTGTCTTTCTTTCTTTATTTCTTTCTCCCTTCTTCCATTTCCCTTCTTTTTCTTCCTTCCCGTAGACACCACTTAGAGATCGTTACATTGAAATTTCTCTAGACGAAAGGCACCAACGTAACCGTTCCTGTGCATAAACCCATGGACACGATCGATGCGGTCATTCTCTCTCTCTCTCTCCCTCCCTCCCTCTCTCTCTCTCTCTTTCCCTCCCCCTCTTTCTTTCTTACAGAGACACGACACACTCACCGTACTTGTGTGTGCTTTGTGTGTATATATATATATATATATAAATATTCATACTATGGATCTCCAAAATGAATAATAACACCGAGAAGAGATCAATGATAAATGTAACAGTTTGATTTCTCCTACTTTGATTATTATTTTACTACTACTACTGTTACTACACTATTACTACTACTATTATTACTATTATAACCATCGCAAATTCCTCTCTTGTCTATAACCCTAATCTCTCTGATGAATTCGCGATAGTCATCTTTTTTTTTTATTTTTTATTTTTAAATCCTACGCATACATACATACGTACGTACGCACTGATGCATACGTAACATTGTAAGAAAAAATATTTTATCTCTTTCCTAAACAAACAAAAAACAACGGTCGTAACACGATTTCATAATCTCGTTGAAAGATATTGTGGAAGAATGAAAAGTGAAAAGCAAAGCAAAGCAAATCAGAAAAGAAAAGAAAGATAAAATAAAGTGGACAATCGTCGACGCCAAAATAAGTATATGTATATTATATAGTTTGTATGTATTTATATACGTGATATCGGGGAACGCATAAGATTGTTTGCACAACGCGATTTCGAATGGTTGGTTATCGCATTCTTCGAATCGATAAAACATGCTGATAACGGAGTGGTCCATGAAAAAAAAAAAAAAAGAAGTAAATGATCGTTATACTTTGTAACTCTGATAGCTGGATAAACGAACGAACGTATATAGAGAGGGGGTATAGAGAGATAGAGACACAGAGAGAGAGAGAGAGAGAGAATGTGTGTGTGTGTGTGTGTGTGTGTGTATATAGAAGAAAATAAAAGAACACGTTTTAGAAACGTTCGAACGCCGAAATGGCGCTCATCCGTATGACATGCACGAACAACGTATGATTTATAACGGCGATGGTCAATTGGATACATTAGTCGAAAAATATGTTATGTTCGAACGCCCGATCGGTACTCTTTTAATAAATATTATATATATATATATATATATATATATATATATATATATATATATATCATACATACATCATACATACATACATCATATACGTGTATAGTTATTGTACGTTGTATTATATATATACACACACACGCATACATATATAATGCATAGGAGTATAAAAGACGATCGAACTAATCGACGACAGTTTCGTCGAGCGGTTAATTCTAAAAATCCTCCAAGCTACATCATAATTGGTCGATCTCCGTAGGGTCCTGACCATCCAATCACCGTCCGGCAAAGATCAACCAATGATAGCCGACCAGTTCATAGAGAGCAAAACGACGATTCCCTACGAGCGTTTACACAGATGGAAAAAAAAATCTTACTTTTAAGATGGTCAAAAATTCGGGGATTAAAGTTCTGAACGTAATGGACGTGATAGTGTGTCGATTGGATTATACCCTCTTCCCTCCCCTCCCTCCAAAAATAAATAAATAAATTAATTAATTAATAAATAAATAAAATAATAAAAAATAGTAATAAAAGAAAACGGAAAGAAAGAAAGAAAGGAAGAAAGAAAAACTTCCAAACGAAACAATACGGTAAACAAAGGAGAGATGAAAGAAATGAAAGAAAGAAAGAAAGAAAAAGCGTAAAACGAAAAGAAAAGAAAAACAAAACAAAATAAAATAAAATAAAAGAATACGAAATGAAAAAAGGAAAGGTAAAATAAACAAGAATAAAGTGAAAAGAAAGAAAAAGAGAGAGAAAGAGAGAGAGAGAATCCGATTGAAGTACTATGTACTACTAGGTATTAGGTTAGGATTTTAACTACCCTTCCATAATACTTTTTCACCCTACGTAGCCCCCAACGCGATAGAGAAGCGCGTCTGTGACCGACAAGAGACGTCTCTCTCTCTCTCTCTCTCTCTCTCTCTCTCTCTCTCTCTCTCTCTCTTTCACTTCTCTTTCTTTCCTTCCTTCCTTCTCTCTCTCTCTTTCTTTCCTGTTGAAGTATTTCGAGAGTTACGGAACGGCGAGAACGCGGGTCCGCGTCGAGAGAGCACTTTGAAACGTGTCGCTGAAATCCTATCGCGGTGATGGTGGTGGTTCCCCGTTGTAGTCGATCAGACAGAGAGAGAGAGAGAGAGAGAGAGAGAGAGAGAGAGAGAGAGAGAGAGAGAGAGAGAGAGAGAGAGAGAGAGAGAGAGAGAGAGAGAGAGAGAGAGAGAGAGAGAGAGAAAGGAAGGAAGAAAGAAAGAAAGAGACCGAAAGAGACCGGACGAGAAGAGAGTAGGAGAGAGAGAGAGAGAGAGAGAGAGAGAGAGAGAGAGAGAGAACGATAATCGGGCCAATCCGGCCCGATGGAAGGAATAAAAAGAAAGGCGCGTGGCTCGTTGCTGGCACGGCGTCTCCCGCCATATCGCGCCGCCAGTTGCCGCTATACGCACGTACGAACGCGAGCGTGGCAGAGAATGAGAGCGAGCGAGAGAGAGAGAGAGAGAGAGACAGAGAGAGAGAGACAGAGAGAGAGAGAGAGATGGAGGATGGTAGGCAGGCAGGAAGGCAAGGAGGCAGGCGGGCGGGTGTATGGATGGATGGATGGATGGATGGATGGATAGATGGATGGATGGATGGATGGATGGATGGATGGATGGATGGATGGATGGATGTACGGCAAGGGGGGGAAGAAGGGAGGATAGAGGATGGGAGGTAAAGTAGATGAAGAGGGGAGGAGAAATAGAAGGAATGAAGCGGTCGCACACCCACACACACACCACACACACACACGCACACACATACGCGCGCGCGTTCGCGTCCAAACGTACGATTATCAGGGGCAGCGGCAGCAGCACCAGCAGGAGCAAGAGCAGGAGCATGAACAACTCGTCCAACGTGTACCACATCGGTAAAATCGTAATCGCGTAAAGAAGGAGATGATGATGATGATGATGAAGGAGGAGGAGGAGGAGGAGGAAGAAGAATATAACGAAGGAGAACGTACGTAAAGGAGAAGAACGTGACCAGTCACGGAATTCTCTGCGGTGCGTATATGTAGACCGCGTGCGCCGTTCTACACTACGCGGGCCGCGTCCACCGTGGAACGAGGAAAGATAGAGAAAAAGTGGAGAGATAGAACAGAGAGAGAGAGAGAGAGAGAGAGAGAGAGAGAGAGAGAGAGAGAGAGAGAGAGAAGGAGAGAATGAGAAAGAGAGAAAGGGAGAAGGGAATTAAACGAAAAGAAAGAGAGAGAAAAAGAAAAGAAAAGTAAAGAAACAGACCGAAAAGAGAGAAGAGAGGAGAGGAAAGGAGAGAGAAAGAAAGAGAGAGAGAAAGAGGGACAGCCGCGACGCATCATCGACTAACCTGTCGGAGGCGACTCTTCCTATGTTTCTCGGGCACCTTCTTCGTACTCTTCGTCGTACTCGTGGCGTTTTCACCGGTTGTACTGATCGTGAGAGAGGGGCCAACGGTATTCGGGGGGGAATATAACACAAATCGTTTCACTCTTTCACCACTGTGTTCCTTCGTATCCTTTCTCGCGTTACTTCGGTCCGGAGTCCTTCTCCTTCTTCTTCTTCTTCTTCTTCCTCTTCTTCTTTCTTCTTCCTTCGTCGTCTTCTTCTTCTTTCTTCTTCCTTTTTCTTCTTCTCCTTCTTCTTCTTCTCCTCTCTTTTTCTAGCTCGCTCTCTTTTACGCGGAGGGGTGTCCACACGGCGGCGCGGCTCTCCTCTCGGTTCGCGCCGCTCTCGCGTCGTCCACGGCCGACTTCGGAGAGCCTCCCCCCGTAAAGAAGCCCCGTGTCGATCGTACGAATGCGGACACTGTGATCGCGCGCGCGTTTAACCTTTTACGACGCCCCGATCGTTTCCTATTCCAAAATATATCACGATTCGACGTTATTAATTGGGGGGGAAAAAAAAAGGCGACGGACCGACGAACGATGCGCGGAACTACGCTCGCGACACTCTCCCTCGCTGGAGGAAAATGGCGGCCCCCGGTCGCCCGAGTGACTCGCGCGCGCCACCGATCCTCTCCGTCACCAACCGACCGTTCACGGACACGCCCGAACCGAGCCGACCGTATATACCGAACGGTTTAACGCTTAAATTTAAGCAAAAATTCAACGCAACGACGAACTCCCGACACCGGCGATCAATTCGACCTATCACTTTTTTCTTTTCTTTCTTTCTTTCTTTTTTTTTTTTTTTTTTTTTTTTTTTATCCCGTACCGTTGCATTATTTAATTACGCTAATGGTTCCGCTCTCGTCTCGACGTTTCAATAATTATTATTTTTTTCTTTTTTCTTTCGATATTACGATGCGACATCGCGTTCGCACTCGTTTCGTCGCTTGAAAACTCAATTTTTTTTTTCGCGTTTATGATGTTATTTAAAAAAAAAAAAATAAAAAATAAAAAGAATTTCCCATCGAGAAAGCCAATGTGATTCTGCTTGATCTACGTTTCTACGTGCAACGAGGATAACGAAACGTTTTAAAATATTGAAATATCTATTCGATAATGTAACCGTTATAGGTGTGATACGATATTACGGTATTATTTTTCGTTCGGTAAAAATTATACGGAGTCTTCATCTTGCGTGCTCATAATTGTTTGGATTTTATAAACTGTGATTTCTTAATGCCCAAACTATTACGTCCTTTTTACTTTATTACTTTCTAATAGAAAATCGTTGAACGATGATATTAAATGTATACCAGTGTACTAAATCGTATGATTGGTTGACACAAGACACCGTGATTTATTATTTTGAACCAATGAAATGTAACGAAGTACCATTGTTGATTATACGCTTGAATTCTCGGCTTTTCATTGGTTGACAATCGAAGTCTATGATTTATCGATAAAAGTCATACATTGTTGTTATATCGTATCTAAGAATGTACGCATAATTGTTATAATGCAAAAATTAATTCGATAGATTATGTTAATAACGCTTGAAATATAAATAGTTATATTTCATCAAAAGTGACAAGATTTCTGATTGGCTGACTGCCTACCATTTAGGGATATAGTGGCATTTTTTTTCTTTTTCTTTTTCTTTTTCTTTCTTCTTTCTTTTTTTCATTATTATCTCGCAATTTAACTGCGGTTAACACAAATGACAATTAATTATTAAATAATAAAATACGTGAATATCTTGTTGACAAAGCAAATAATATTAATAAAACGATCTATTGTACGTAAATACGAAAGTCAGTGCGTAATTAAATTTTGTATCGTTTTGATTAGTAGAGTCATCTAACGGTCTAAGTAGACATTATAGCATACTTTGTAATTACGGACAAAACCTTAGTACTAAATATTGGAAGCGTTTACTGTTGCGATCTCGGAGAGAACAAAAATATTTCGTAACATTTGATTGGGGGAAAAGAAAAAACAAAAAAAGAGAAAGAGGGAGAGAGAGAGAGAGAGAGAGAGAGAGAGAGAGAGAGAGAGAAAAGAAAACAAAATAAATAATAATAATATTATTGTACTTCTAATGGTTCATTTCAGAACGCAGCTTGAAAATATTCAACGTATGTAAATAATATTTTTCTTCGTCATAAAGAAAAATGCAAATCTGACGTTCCATCATATGTTCGTTACAAGTTTTCTTCCTCTGTCATTGTGTTTTTACATTATACGTGTTGATCGTACGAAGAAATGGACCAGTACTTACATAGTGTCTTATCGTAATATAAACATAATTGACTGGAATAATCATTATTTAAAATTACACTTGCCATTTTTAACAAATCAATCGACATGTCAGACGTAAAAAGTCTTGAACATCCAACGTTGAAGGTAAATAATATAAACACGCGAATATTCGATAATAAAATTTACGTTTTTGATTATTACATATGTAATACTTGACGAAAAAATTTTTAACATCTCCTTTTTTTTTTTTTTCTTTTTCTTTCTTGCAACATAGGTTCCGTACGAACTTTTAAATAAAAAGTTTCGTTCAGCTCAAAAGACATTAGACAGGGAGGTGTCGCACGTTCAAACTTCAACGAACGAGTTGGAAAAAGGATTGAAAGGTGATGGAAGTGGTGTTGCTACCGGAGAAATAACTAGACTTTTGGGAGGCGTAGTAGCCAGACTTCAAGTATTGAAGCGCAAAGCAGAAGAATCTATTGCTGAGGAATTGCAAGCAGGAATGGTTTGTAAAAGGCGTTTGGATCATCTGAAGGAACACGCCAATACAATTCCCAGTGCTGTAAATCAATGGAGAAGGCAGAGATTAGATCGTATGCTGGTAGAATATTTTCTTCGTAAAGGTTATTACAAAACAGCAACCAAATTAGCGGATAGCAGTGAATTGAGGGATCTAACAAACATTGGTACGATTAATGACATAACTGTGTATTATATATTTCATATCATTTAGATAAAGGCAATTGTTAGCTAAAAAGAAGAATGTATAATTTTTAGATGTTTTTATGGTATCTAGAGAGGTAGAGAAATCTCTAGCAAATCACGAAACTTCGAGGTGTATCGGTTGGTGTCATGACAATCGATCGAAATTAAGAAAATTGGGTAGTACAATGGAATTTAATTTACGCGTACAAGAATTTATCGAATTAGTAAGAGCGGATAGAAGACTAGACGCCGTCAAACATGCCCGAAAATGTTTTGCAAATTATGACGATTATCAGTTACAAGAAATTCAATGTTGCATGGGACAACTGGCATTTCCTGCCAACCTTTATCTCAGTCCGTACAAGGATTTATTAGACGAAAAGAGGTACGCTGTTTTGTTGTGGGTACTTTGTTATACGTATATGTAACGCATTGATATTTTTAGATGGGATAGATTAATAGAACAATTTAGACACGAGAACTATAGACTTTTCCAATTAGCCAGTCAAAGTGTATTCACGGTAGCATTGCAAGCAGGATTGTCGGCGCTAAAGACACCTCAGTGCTACAGCGCAAACAAAGAAGGCAGAAATCCTAGTTGCCCTGTGTGTAATGAAGCGCTTAACGAATTGGCAGCTCCTTTACCATTTGCTCATTGTTCTCAATCAAGACTTGTTTGTAGTATTAGTGGCAAACCTTTAAATGAATATAATCAACCAATGATGATGCCAAATGGATACGTTTATGGAGAACAAGTGGGTCACAATTTGAAGCTATATATAAAATATATATTCCCGTATGCTCATATCCGCATAATAAACATATTTTGTCTTATAGGCTTTGGAAAAAATGGCGCAAGAAAATAATGGTATTGTGATTTGTCCAAAAACCAAAGAAGAGTTTCCTTATAAAAAAATTGAGAAAGTGTATGTTATGTAAAATGAATAGTCTAATCTTGAATTGTATGATACATAAAATGGGAGTTTTTGTGCAACAATAGGCATTTGTTTAGGTAGCCTTAATGATATTTTTTTTTTTCTTTTTTTTTCCCTTTTTCTTTTCTTTTTGTTGATATAAAAAATATATTGTTTTATGCTATGTATGTAATAATATTACTAGAGGAAAATACAACCTCTTTTTACAAAATTATTTTTATACTGATTTAATATATCCAAAATATACATTAACAAAATATATACTTTGTGTGTATTGTGATTCTGAATAATATTGTTTTAATGTAAATTTATTCATTTCCTTTTTTTTTTCTTTTTTCTTTTACGTGTTTATTTAATACACATTGTTATTATACAGTACACATTTAAAATTCTCAGGTAATTATATGACTTCGGTAATTAAAGCAATATATATATATATGTATATGTATTGTTTCTGAATTTTGTAACTATGTTACAGAAAATTACGCTTATATCATACACATTTCGACAAATCGATGAATCATTCTACGATAATCTTTAGTACCGAGGTGTCATTTTGAATATATAAATAATCATGAGATTATAGAAACGTATAAATAAACGACACCAACTAATATTAGAAACGATTACTGAATAAAAGAAAAATGATAATAACAATAATAATAATAATAATTTATAAATTATACAAATTTTTATAAAAGAATATATTATCAAAAAGTCTGTTCTACCTTGGTACTAGAAAATTAATAATCAAATTTAATAACAATTACATATTAAGATGTATTGTGTGTATACATCGAAATGATTGCGTTAATAATATATTCAATTATACAATTTTTATGCGAGAGATTTAATGGGAAAAATGCTTAAACTACATTTTTAAATATTTATGATATGTATCAAAGAATAACTAATGAAATATTTTCACACATTCGAATTTTTATAAAAATATGTAATGTCCCTTTTTACATCAGATTAGTTTTCAGTTTCTTTTTGTCTTCAATTATTCGAATGATTGCATATTTCTTTCTTTTCTTTTTTTTTTTTTTTCTTTTAATAATTTATTGTCCTGCATTGATATACATACATGAAGGATTGTCCCTTTTAGGAATTCAAATTCTGTATTTTACAATAAGAATTTTTTATTATTAGATCGTATTATAACAATAGAATTATAACAAAGGCAAGTTACAATGCCTTATATTTTGAATGCGTGTAATAGATAAATAATGCTATTAAAGTGTAAAAACAGTATATATATATATATACATATATATATGTGTATATATATATGTATATGTACATATATATGTATATACATATATGTAACAAATACACGCACACGTCTCATACAAGCATTACATTCATATCACTCATGTATGCACGGAATAAAAATTGTAACTACAATGGTAATTCTGGTCATAAATAGTATCTTATGGGTTCTTTCTTTTTTTTTATTTTTTTTTATTTTTTACTTGTAAGGTGTGCAAGATTGGGAATTCTATTTTTTAATGTTAATAATGTGGTGGAACAAGCATGTGTTTTTAGAAATTGAAATTTTTTTTTTTTTTTTCTTACAATATAAAAATTAATATATTTATTACAATAAATTCTGCATGCAAACGAGGAAGTTAATGTATAAACAAGTTAAAGTATAAACACCTGTGCAATATCTACTTTATAGATAAAAAAAAAAAAAAAAAAAAAAAAAAAAGAAAGAAAAAACGAATTAAAATACTTATAATTAATTTAAAATATAAATAACAACAATTTTTTAATCTAACATTTCATACGTTTTTTTTTTTGTTTCTTACCCGAAAATATAATAAAAGGATTTAACAAATGATTATAATAATAATAATAATAATATATATAAAAAAAAAAATTCCCGGATGAAATAAAAACGATCTTTCTATTTACCTAATAATTAAAACAATCAACCCAAATATTATTGCTTTCATTTAGAAGTTATTATGCAAGTACGAAAAAAAAAAAATAATCAAAGTAATAACTATGTGTATTTTAAATAGATATTGTAAATCTCTCTCTCTCTCTCTCTCTCTCTCTCTCTCTCTCTCTGTCTGTGTGTGTGTCAATAGTTATTTTTTCGGTAATGTACCACTTCTACATTTTACGGAAAAGATCTACAAAGTATCATGTAAAGTATAGAATTATTACATTTTCTTTGGTGCTTCTCTTTTTTCCGAAATGTATATCGTATAAGTTGTTTTTATTACGTTTATGAAAATAATGTAAATATCTTAATCGATCATAAAATTTGCCAAAAAATCATACAAATTTAAGATCTAAACCGTTCATACAAAAAATGTATCTGCCTACAATAATACCAATTTTTAATAATCAACTTCTTGAAGCATATTATCCAATATTATTGTCTGTTTCATCATGGATCAATTACTCATTGAATAATGGAGAGTCATGTAGACTCATTCGTATCAACTTTACTATGTTCTTATGTACTATGTTTGGTCGCTTATAATGGCTTACCAAAAAAAAAAAAAAAAAAAAAAAAAATAAAAAACTGAAAACACGCATAATTTGTGAAGTCGTGTAAGGGCGTATCATCCCCATATTGATATCAAGAGTATTATATCATGTCAAATAAGTTTCATTCTTGTATAACGAAGAAAATAAAAAAGAAACAACAATTAAAAAATAACTATCAACAAAACAAAAGTAAAAATTTAATGATATATACAAATACTACAACCTTATGAGTAGTATTAACGTTCATATCACAAACTATAAATTTATTAATAATCAAATTTGTTCTATTTCATTTTCCTAGCGTGCATATACATAAGTGGTATTTCAATTAAACACGTGTTCAATGCGTAAATTTTGGAATACAAACGAAAGCAGTTTAAATGCTCGTTGAAAAAAAATTTTCCTTCCATCAACGATATATTGCTTTAGATTGTTTCTTTCAACGACCAAAATATTGTTCGTTATTTATTTCCTTTTTCTTTTCTTTAAATCAGAAAAAGATTTACTTAAAGGAAAGATGGCTTTTTCCTTTCATTCTTTTTTTTTTTTTTTTTTTTTTTTGTTCTTTTTAATTCGACTTAAAGCTGAAATATTTAATTAAAGAATTTAAAGAATTCAATTGTGTGCTTACTCTCTTCCAGCGGCTTATATGATATTTAATTTAAGCATTTCTGTAGAACCTAATAATAATATGATGAAAATTCCTTGTTTAAGGCTGATTGGTCCAATTTATTACGATATTATGAACAAGTTAATCTACTATTGAAATGTTGTTCTGCAACGATCGCCAAGGAATCCTGTACCTCCGATCCTTTTTCTTTATTTTTTTTTTTTTTCTTTTTTTTTTATCCGCTCTTTCCAAATCCACAACAAAATTCTGATTTTGTAATAACGATCTTTGGTATTAACCAACCGGAAACCTTTTGAAATAATCTCAGAGATATGAGACATGTCCAGAGAAAGGATCATTCGTTAAATATTCAATGTCCCCATGATATAATAACTGGCATAACAAAGGAAAACAAAATTCCGCAAAAAATGCCAGTTACGAGTGAAGCTGCTCCGAACATACCGGCTATCGATGCGTACTGTGGTTCTACCATTCTAAAAATAAAACAAACGAACAAAAATAAATAAATAAAAAACAAAAAATAAAAGAACAAAAAAAAAGAGAGAGTAAAACGTAATTTATAATAAATGATTATCGCAATATTATGTATTCGAAAATTTCATTTCCTAATTAAAAAAAAAAAAAAAAAAAAAAAAAATAAATAAATAAATAAATTAAGAACGTTAAGTTTTTCCTTACCTGGGGCAATACATCATTGAGATAGACGAGAGATAACCATGAGATATACCCATTGTAATTCCAATAATCAAATATGCCCAATCATTGTTAATTAAAACTGGCAAATATCTCTTTGTTTCTGCTGGATAATAATTACAGAATAGAAACAATGGTATATAGATTATCCGTAAGATGTTCGGTATCACCAGATATTTTTCACTGGGCTAAATGAAACAAAAGAGAGAAAAAGAGAGAGAGATAGAGAGAAAGAGAGAGAGAGAGAGAGAGAGAGAGAGAAAAAAAAAGAAGAAAAAAAGGAACACTTATAATCTTCAAATGTCAATAGCAGCTTAGGCATAATATAAATAAATAAAATGTTTATATTACCCATTGAACGATAGATGCAACGGAACTACCAATCATAGCGGTGACGTTGAATGTCAAAAAGCACATAATGCTAACATAAAAATCATTTGGAACTATGAACTCTTCGCTCGAACGTTTTATATCGGATTGAACCGATGGAAATAAAGCGAGAGTGACGAAAAAGACGACGAATATGTTAAAAAGTTGGGACGAACACTTTGAAACTATTTTCCAATAAGGTAGTTCCTCCTTCTTCCCTCTCGTGCTACTCTCCAATTGTCTTTTATTCAACTCCTTTTGATGAAGCAACTCGTGATATCTATAAAATCTCTTCGAAACAATGACAAAGTTAATGATGTGTTTTCCTTTTTTTTTTGTTTTGTTTTTCATTAGAAGTAGATCCATAAGATATAGAGAAAAAAAAAAAAAAAAAAAAGAAAAGAAAAGAAGTTCTTACATTCAATGGAAGAGCGAAATAAGTGTCAAAACAGGCTAGAAGAATAAATAAAGCCGTTATGAAGTAATAAATGGCAGCGGTCCTTGCGTTTGGTGCCATAATTTGAGAAATAAGATTAATGAAAGCCGTGAACGTTCCGCTTATATTCTGCAACAAAAAGAAAAAAAAACAAATGATGATCGCAATGAAGAAACGTTTATCAGTTAAATATTCAATCAAGGTAAAATAATTATTATAATATTTATAATTACCGAGCCCAAAATAACAGCCCCTGTATATTTACCAGGAAGTTTGGCAGCCATTCCGAATACAGAATTTTGATAAATCCCATTAGCAACTGCAGAAATTTTGTTACATGAATGTCATTGTTTTTTAGAAATTATTAATACGTAATTAAATCCTTCGTAAACGAGAGATCTTACTGTTTAATATTATAACAGAAATCATAGTGATCCAGAAGAAAATTCCAGGCCATTGAGAAGTGTCCATCATTGCCAATATAACGGTAAATAAAAATATTAAAATTTGTACAAAGATGCCCCATGCTATGCGTGTTGTTAAATTTCCTCTAAGGATAAAATAAAGGTAATGATACAAATTAATATTTTCTTATTAAATGCATAATTCTTTTTTTTTTTTTTTTTTTTTTTCTAATCTAAAGATAATTATATATCCTATTCATAAATGTGTGTGCGTGTGTGTGTGTACACGATTAAGATTTATGCATTACAAGGACAATACGTACCTGAGTTTTATAAATATATTTAACCAATTAAATAACAAGTTTGGGATTTGTGAGGCAAATCCCAGATATGACAAAAAATTTGTTGAATAATTAGACTCCATTTCTATGTATTCTTTGGATAACTTATAATTGACAAAATACTGTAAAGATAAAAGATTTTGTTCAGATAAATAAATCATCAAATAAACTTATGATGATGATAACGATAATTAAAAAAAAAAAAAGAAAAAAAGAAAAAAAAAAACAAAGTAAAGAAAAATACTGAAATAAATAATCCTTACATCTTTTGCTGTTATAAACATATTCCATGGCATTAGAATACCAATTCCATGAAGTACTAGTATCGAAAATACTAAATTTAATCTAAAAAAAATTTAAGTAGAAAACTTGTATTATTTTTGTATATATGAAATATTTTAACTTGTACTATAAATAAATGTACCTGTCGTGAGGAGGATTTATCTCCAAATCAGCTTGATCCATCGTTACACCTTTAAAATTTAATTCGTCATCAGGTCTTCCAGTTCCTTCCCAACCTGGCGAAAGGCGTACAGGTTCGCTGCCTATAATAT
This sequence comes from Dolichovespula saxonica, assembly GCA_911387935.1. Lineage (NCBI taxonomy): Eukaryota > Metazoa > Arthropoda > Insecta > Hymenoptera > Vespidae > Dolichovespula > Dolichovespula saxonica. Next base: position 9,021,535 of record OU426996.1, read on the forward strand.
AAAATGAATTATTTCTATAAGTTCTTTTTTTTTTCGATGAAACAATGACGATTATTTCACCAATCTAAGAATATTTAGACACTCAAAATCGTATTATATAAAAGTATCGATTGTAACTTCTCAACACACTTTATTTATGCGATTTGTTCTACAAACTTAATGTTACCACGATAATGTTAATGATAAAACTATAAAAACAACTGACCGATTAAGTAGAAAAAAATATTTATTAAACTTTGCACCGATTTATCGAAGATAATTATTTGCCTAAATGAATAAATTGTTATACCTTATCGCGGTAGACTTTGACTAAATTCAATGCAGTAACGCCGTACAAGTTTATTTCAAAAGAAACGCGCTTATTTCTTTTACTTCTATAAAATTTAAACAAATAATAGAGTGCGCTCCAAAGGTATACTGGATAAAATATCAAATGAAAAAGGCTTCCAAGTAGACTCCGTTGGAACTTAATTGAAGATCCTTACGAAAACCGGTTCAAGTAACTCTTCCTTTATAAAAGTAAATAAAAAAAGAACGTGATTCTTGGGGGAGAAAGAGAGAGAAAGAGAGAAAGAGAGAGAGAAAGAGAGAGAGAGAGAGAGAGAGAGAGAAAAACTCCTTTTAACTTGTGCCTTTTAAGTTAGAAAGATGAAATGATGATAATCGTGATCATGCAACGGTACAATTTTTATACGATAATAAATATGACATACCTTTCGCAGGGACGATTCTTATTCCGCTTGAATCTTTTAAAAGAGTTTGTTCTTCTGGACCCGCGCCAATTTCTTTCTTCGTATAACTACCCGCCATTTTTTTCGTATGATTTCAAACTTAAATTGATTTAAAACGTGGACACGCGACGCATCTCAAAAAATCATCAATTGATAAATATTATATATCGTTTTTCCCTTTTTCTTTTCTAACGAACACTACCACGTGATCTTCGTAAATAAAAATTTTTATAGAAAAATTTTCACAGTTCCTATTTCAACGCCATGTGCGACTCAATGCATACTACGTTCATCGAATACCTCGGTGTTGACTTTTAAAACTGAAAAAACTTTACTTACTCTTAATCCTTAATGCCTTTAAGATAATACTAATGTGCAAACACAAATCTAAGAGATTAGAATAGAATGCGGCAAACGACCCTGGTAAACGGCATAAATCATTTTCCTATCTAATATTTAAAGGTTAAAATCCTAGTAGGAATCTAAATTCATTCCACGCCTACGCATCATATTAGATTTTTCCATTAGATGGCGAGCTGATCGAGTGCACTAAACGTCCAGGACCGTATTTCGACAAGTCCATCATACTCGATAGAGGAGGCATCGTAATTGCATACGACGAATTTGAAAATTAGTAAATAAACGTATATTCAAACGTGACAAATAAATTAAAATCTTTGATAATTAGTCTAATACACTTTTTCATACTGTATTATATTGTTATTATTTATACCTTTCTAATCGTTCATCATTCGTGCACATTCATTTTTATTTATCTATTAAGACCAAGTTTCGCTTTGATAACGATTATTTTTTTCTAATTGTTCTATAAAATTTACAGCTTCCTCGTACGTCAATTTCCCATTATCTTTTACCAAGTCGATAAATTCTTCACGAACGTTATTCGGCATATTTTTCGAATTCCCCGCCAAATAAATAGTGGCGCCATTTTGAAGAAATTCCCAACATAAAAGATTATTTTCACGTATAATATGTTGCACATATCTGAAATACGAATAGAAAGTAAGAAAAATGCGTTTTGTAGTTATTTTTTTTATGATTAATAATATAAACAACGTCCTTACACTTTGTGCTCTTGATCTCTAGAAAATGCACAAAACAATTTCAGACCATTTGTATTGGTTAAATTAATGAAATCTTCTTTGCAATGATAATCTTTGTCTTTATATCTACATCCAAAAAATAATAAACACGTGGTAAGATCTTGTTTCATGGCAGCTTTCTCTAAAAGTAACGATCTAAATGGTGCAACGCCTGTACCAGGTCCAATGAGAATTTTTGGCACATCGGATGGAAATATAAAAGTTCCTTTACGTATCCAAAAAATGATATTACTTTTAACTTTTAAATTTGCTAGCCAATTGGAACATAGACCTAATCTACGCTCTACTAATTTCGTTTTATAATTAACAACGGCAACCAATATGTGAATTTCATTTTTTGTATTTATCGAGCTCGATGCGATACTAAAAGCGCGTGGCTTTATCGGTGACATGATTTCAAATAATATTTGTATATTTAATTTACTAGTGGTATGCGGGAAGTCTGCTAAAACTTCTACGATATTTCTCCTTGGTCTATTTACATAATCGTATAATTCTTCTTGACCATTGGACGTTGTAAATTCGTGAAGTTTTTCCTTTTCCAAATCGTTTTCACTGATTTGACATAATATTTCGAACATAGATCTTCTCGGTTTGTAATTCAAGTCCCAATACTGCGCGACAATTTCCCCTAGGGTTAAAGTTTGTTTTAAAACGTACGGTACTTTTATTTGTCTTTCAGACACCTGAATAATCATATCAGGATAAAGTAGAACGTTATTGTCGTTCAATACATTAAAGAATTTCTGGATCTGTTCGAAAGAATTCTTTGGTCTTACATAAATGATATCTCCCGGTTCGTACGTAATACCTTCTCTTTGGATTTTAATTAATCTAACATCTTGAAAATGATCTTCGGAGGTGGTTCTCGTATTATCAATTATAACGCCTATTTTCATTTCATCTTTTACACTCATTTCTTGTTTATAAATATCGGTCTCTAAATAACAAGCTATTTCTTTTATTGACTTTACTTTACTGTCATCGCGTATAGAAATGTTGTATCTTTCAATTATTCTTTCAACATTATTAGGTAGATTTATATCGAGGTTTATATCATATATAAAAGCAATCTTTTCCCACAATTTCTGTACCCAGGGACTAATAACGGCATCTATACCTAAGTCATGTTGATCGTCCGCTAAACCTATCGGCAACAATTCTATTCCGCCGAGCTGAGCCAACCTCTTATTAAGCTTTTTCCCAGCGAAATTAAATTTTTTGTACGAACTATCGCCGAGACCAATTACGCCATATCTTATATTATTTAGCATAGAATTAGGAAGGCTTTTGCGTAATAAAAATCTCCAGAATTGTTTCATATTATCGGGAGGATCGCCTTGTCCCGTTGTCGCAATAACGAAAATCATTAATCGTTCGGAATCGAAATTAGCTAAGTCATAATCATCTAAAGCGTATACCGAGCCGTTCAATCCTTTCCTGTAAATGAAATGAAAACTCGATAAACAAAAATATTCCCGACTCTTAAAGCGTTCGTGTAACAAAACATCGATTCTAATCGTCCTGCCATATTAAATAAAGTACTCCTTCGTTTCGTTCCTTTCCTTTTTTACAAAAAAAAAAAAAAAAAAAAAAAAAAATTAAATTACCGAAGAAAGACAACAAAACCTTTTGGCACTTTTCCAGATTTGTTCCGCCACGTCTTGAGCAGTTCCGGTTTCGCTACCATACAATATAGTTATGCCAAAATCCATTGTATCGAGTTGTTTTGCCAACAACGAAAAAAGATTCTTCGATTTTTGTACCTGCCAAAAAGCCGATACACCCGACCACTACGACGAAACCCCGCGCGACTCTTGCTCCTTCTTAGACAGCTGATTATTTATGACGTCACTATTCATTCATCTGAAGATGGGTTCAAATGTTTGATACGGATTTGCTCGATTATTAATACGAACGGACAGGCAGACAGGCAGGCAGACAGGCAGACAAGACAGGACAAACAGACGGATACTTTTTATTTGACAAATAACACCAATTTATGTTATCCCAACGAACGAACAAGAAACTTTTGACTCGATTAAATGTCAAGGATAAACGTTTAGGCCGAGAATTCTGCATTTTGGCACGTGGCCTGAAGTATTTATAAATAAAAAATATTCCTCGCGTGTTCGTCGCATGAACGAATCGTTCGACTTCGTCGGAGGGGAATAAAGAGTGAGAGAGAGAGAGAGAGAGAGAGAGAGGGAGAGAAGGAGTGAGAGGGAGAGAGTGAGAGAGTGAGAGAGAGAGAGGAAGAGGAGAAGTGGAGTTGGCAAATTTCGCGCGTCTTTCTCACTTTCTTTTTTTTCCCTTCCTTCCTTTCTTTTTCTTTCTTTCTTTCTTTTTTTCCATCTCCTCTATCTTTCTCTCTTCTCTCAACGCTGTTTACCAACGGGCGATCTCAAATATTAAATATTAGTTTCAAGGACGTATACGTAGTGAATTGTTTACGAAGGATCGCAAAGGTCAAGAAGAACCTACGAAAAATGATAAAAAATGATAAGGAACGAGAGAAAGAAGGTAGATAAGATCGATTTATTTAAATTATTATATACGTATATATGTATACACACGCACACGCATGTATATATATATATATATATATAAATAAATAGTTAGATTGATAAAAAAGAGAGAGAGAGAGAGAGAGAGAGAGAGAGAGCGGTAAGGTAGGAGGGCGGGTGGGAGGGAGGAAGGGGTAAAGAAATAAGAAAGATGAGGTTAGAAAGATCATCGGTTTTTGCGTATTCGCTGTATCGTATCCGTGACGTAACAGAGCGGAACGTCGTTTCTTCGTTGTGTATGCACATATTATGCTGGCAAAGCCGAGCGAAAACAGTGTTGGCAGCACTGATGTCTGTTTGCGGATGACTGTCAAAACCTACTTTCTCGACGAAGTTCCACAGCTTTTCGTGTCGGAACGAAAGAAGACACGATGAATTTATCCAATTCGTAGAACGAGAAGTGTCGTGGGCCACGGTTCCGCGTGGAAGAGCGTTCCTTTATTTGATAAGTGAGTGAGTGTGTGTGGCAAGCCCCGACCTTTGTTGTTCTCGTTTACCTCTCGAGTCTCGAGTCATCCATCCCATCGCTCGATGGGTGTTGGGCCATCGTGTCTTCTTCGGCGGAAAGGAAAACGGCACCGATTCGAACGCGAGGAGAAAAGTTTCATACTTTCGCCCTCGCGTTTATCGACGCGCGAATCTCTCTTAACCTCTATTATTATCTATTGTTAAATGCGCTTACAGTGGAGTGTTGGAGGTAGTGCATGAGACCAACGAGTTCTCTCAACAACTTCTACTCCCATCCATCCGATATTACGAGAACCAGCCGATTGGAAAGCACTATTCAATGGAACTACTATAAGCCTGCGGACAGCCATCCCTAAGAACGTCAAAGCTTTATTTCACCAGGTACTTTGATCCTTCGATTGCTCCAAGTTGATCATGTATATCTCCTCTATCAGCGTTCCACTGCGCGAAAACTTTCTTTAATTTTAAGGTACCGAAATATAATCTTCTTTCTACTTGTTAAATGTCTTTTGTACCGTTCTATATTTCCATTTAATTCTTATAGAAATTATTTTTCTTTCTTCGTTTTCTTTTTTTTTTTTCCAGACATCGACAGTCGATACCTTCGCAAACAATTTTTGTTCCATAAATTTCAATCAAAATGCTTGTCCCATGACCAAAAGTTTATTATGTAAAGAGTACAAGACAACCATATCTGCCAAAGCAAGTTGAATTCTATACTATATATATGCTGTGAAGTGTAGTTTATTGCTATGTTATTAAATATCATAAGTTTATATTCTGTTTATTATTATGATCGATATACTGTTGTAAAACTGTGTGAAAATATTTAAATTAAATATTGATAACATATTGTGTATGGTAGAGGTACAGAGTTCTCACAATCAAGAATTATTCATTGAAGATGAATAACAGACTTGAAGAGGCAGAGTCAAAATGGACTTGTGAATATTGTACGTATGAGAATTGGCCTTCATCTTTGAAATGCACAATGTGTAGAGGTGCCAAGCCTTTATTGGGTGAAGATATTTATCGCTTACGTAATACAAGTCCACAAAGGTCAGGATCAAATGTTGCTTCTGGCCCTGTATCTCATATAAGTCCAACAGATCCGTATAATCTAACCTCTCAGAACTATAGTCACAATGTACCAGCCGGAGGAATGTGGTCATGTGGCATATGTACGTATCTCAATTATCAAAATGCCTCGCGGTGTGTTCAATGCAGTAATAAGAAACCTGGTGGACATAACCAATCGATACACTCTATAGCTTCCAATTTACACGAGCATCTAGCACCACTTAGATTAGGAGATACTCCGTCTAATTTAGGCTCGAATTCTCAAGTAAATCCACCGGCAATAAATTTGCATCCAGAAAGGTACTATAATGTACAGACTAATGCTCATCCAGAAAAATGGTCCTGTCTTGTATGTACTTACGAAAATTGGCCGAAAGCTACAAAATGCGTTATGTGTTTTCATCCGAAAGAGAAAGATAAGAGAGAAAGATCTGCGACAAATGTAGGTTTAATTTTACCAAGTCCTGAGAGAGATCATAATCAACGTGGTTTACCTTCTCCGCCTCATGCACCTTATATTCATCAAACTCAACGAGAGGAGAATTCTGCGATCGCGAGAAGGTGGTTGCTTTGGCTTTTAACTTTATTTCTCGGATATTTTCAATACGATTAAAATGTATCTGATTAATGACATAGTACAAAATGTGTTGCTCTTTACAGAAGTTCACACAGATTTACCGATAGTAGAAATGACAGTTTATCAACACCGCAATCTCCTAATAATTGTGATTACGAGCGTAGATTGAAACAATTAAGACGCCATACCGATTGGTGCTGGTTAAATGCGTGTCTTGGTATTGTCGAAGGCGATAATGCACCCGTTGAAGCGTATTTAGCAAGCGGTGGTGATCCAGCTCGTCAATTAACGCATTCTGAAGTACTGTTGTTAAACAGAAGTAGCGCTTTCGACGTTGGACACACTTTAGTACATTTGGCAATTAGGTTTGTTTTCTTCTGCGTTTTTACAAATAAAGGATTTCATAAAATCAACATCTCATTTAAATTTATTTATAGATTTCAACGAGAAGATATTTTGGCTACGCTATTATCACAAATTGAAGGCTCCGGTTCTGGTGTAAAAAGAGTACCTAGTTACGTAGCGCCCGATTTGGCCGCTCAAATACGTAGGCACGTAATGAATAATATTCGTTTACGCAAGGGTTCTTTCTCTTGTTATTTTGTTACTGATATGGCTACATTTGCACTGCCTGCAGAGGTTATTATAAAATTATAATTTTTCTTTCTAAACGATAAACGTTCTATCTAAGTCGCATATATAAAAAGAAAAAATAAATAAATAAATAAATAAATAAATAAATTATTTTTAAAAAGGTGGAAGATTTACCAAGTATAGTGCAAGAACAAATGTTAGAAGAATTATTGGATAAGGAAGCTCAACAACAGCTGGAAGGAGGCGGTGGTGAGCCGCCTGCGTTAAATTGGTCCTTAGAAATTACAGAACGATTAGGCAGCCGTTTGCACGCACTTTGGAATAGATCTGCTGGAGATTGTTTGTTAGATTCCGCTATGCAAGCCACATGGGGTGTTTTCGATAGGGACAACGCTTTAAGAAGAGCTCTTGCCGATTCTTTACAACAAGCAGGACAATTGTAAGTAATTATTAGGATGAATTTAAAATTAATAATTATTTAAATAATTTTTCTTGTCGTTAAGAAAATCGTTCATTAATATCATCCGTGCCTTTTCTAATGTAATTATTACTTTAGTTTTTATCCTCGATGGAGAGAGTACGAGGCATCGCAGGCTTCTAGAATGTTAGACTTTACATTAGAAGAAACACAATGGCAAGAAGATTGGGAAAGTTTACTAGCAACAGCTGCTCAACCTGGTAGTGCCCTAGAACAATTGCATGTTTTTGCACTTGCTCATATATTAAGAAGACCTATTATTGTTTATGGCGTTAAATATGTTAAAAGTTTTCGTGGGGAGGATATAGGTAAGAAATAATTATAAAACAAGTACTTATATATATCTCCATTGGTATTCTAACGCACTCGTTATTTTTTTCTTTTTTATTTATTTATTTTTTTTTTTTCAATCGCACAGGTTATGCAAGGTTTGAGGGCGTTTATCTTCCACTTTTATGGGAACCTTCATTTTGTATTCGTTCCCCCATAGCATTGGGCTACACACGTGGTCATTTTACTGCTTTGGTTCCTATAGAACCATATGCATCGTCTAGAATACCACCTATTTCTTCTCACGGTGGTGGGAATGGTCCATTGCAACAATTGCAAATACAAATGCAAACCACATTTATGCCGTTAATGGACAGAGAACATAAATTATTACCAATTCATTTTTTGAGTCCAGACGAAATTGGACGAGAAGAATCTATTTTAAAAGACTGGCTTGACGTTTGTAGGACGGAAGGTGGTATTCTCGTTGCACAGCAAAAATTACACAAGAGGCCATTGCTCGTTGCACAAATGTTAGAAGAATGGCTGAATCATTATCGTAGACTTGTGTAAGTAAAAGAATAATAATAATAATAATAATAATAATAATAATAATAATAATAATAATAATAATAACAATGTTTTTAATTTTATATTTTAATTTAAATATTGAAACCCTCTCAAATTATATTATTTTATTTATTTTCCAGTCAAACGAATAATGCACCATTTTCAAGACCAGTTGCTTTACAAGATTATAGTAGCGATGGTGATACGGAAGACGAATAATTAAAGTCCAGGAACTTTGATCAATAACGAGAATGTCCTTTTTCTATGATTTCGATACCAACGCGTATAGAATTATAACGCAAGATCTCTACGATCTGAAGTTTAATAAAAGAGATATTTGAAGGGGGAAAGAAGGAAAAAAAAAAAGAAAGAAAAAACATATAGAAAAAAAAAAAAAATTTGACTTAATATCATAATAGCATGCACAATGTTATACGGATACGAGATCGTTTTCACAGTATATTTCTACTCTATAAAATTTTCTGATTATCCATTTAATTGATCTTTGTTGTATAACAATAGTTAATTGAGAATGGATGCTCTTGGATTTGTCGAGACATTGCAAAAGGAAATTACGTATAAGTGTGATATATAGTTATATATTGTCAATTACAAAATTAAGGATTTTTGCAGTGATATTATCGTTTGCACAATTTCGCATAGTGTAGTATATAAAAAAAAAAAAAAAAAAAAAAAAAAAAAAAAAAACCAATGAATTAATTATTCAAGAATAATTGTACGAAAGCGAAGAAACTATGGATCAAGGACATCTCGTTTCAATTTTTTTTTCTCTCTCTTCTTTCTTTTATTTTATTTTATTTCCTTTTCTTTTTTTTCTTTTCTTTTCTTTTTTTACTTTTTTTTTTTTTTTTTTTCTTTCGAAGTAGTGTCCTATCGATGATAATTGATAATACCTAAAAGTCATAGCCATAAAAAAAAAAGAAAAAAAAATTTACGAAACCATCTCTCTCCCTCTTTGTCGAAGTGTGTATAAAAGAAGAAGAAAAAAAAAAAAAAAAGAAAAGAGGAGAAAAAAAAACGTTTGATGGTTCTAATGCGGACGCCATGTGATCATTAATTAAAAAACTAGTATTATAAAAAGAAAAATTCATGTGTAATAGCTGTCTCTTTGAATCAAGTTAACTGTGAATGAAGCTGCGTTAATTAACTATGATGATGCTGGATGATACAACGACAATGTTTCTTCAGTGTGAGAGAGAGAGAGAGAGAGAGAGAGAGAGAGAGAGAGAGAGAGAGAGAGAGAGAGAGAGAGAGAGAGAGAGAGAGAGAGAGAGAGACAGACAGACAGACAGACAGACAGACAGACAGACAGGAGGGTGGTAAAACGTTGTGTTTCTTTCTATGGTTGCTCCTGGTGTGTTAAAACGCAATGTGATACCAATTATATAAAACTCGTACTTTTCTCTGTATGTTAAAGAAAAAGAAAGAAAAAAAAAAAAAAAAAAAAAAAGAGAAAAAAAAGAAAGAAAAAGAAAAAAAAAACTTGTGAGAAGCGTGAATGAAATTTAATTATAATCTAGTAGTGTCGTCGCAATCATTAAGAAGACAGTTTAACGTTACTGAGAGTAGAGAGCTTTTTTTTTTCTGTAAAAAAAGCGATAAGGACTATTTAAAAAAAAAAAAAGAAAAAAAAGAAAAAAAACAAAGAAAACAAAAGAAGAAGAAAAAGAAATAACAGTAGTTCTACTTAAGGATTAAGAAATTATATCTGGTAAACACACGCCAATGGATATATGATGTATTTGCAGATGATGAAAGCAAAGATTTACGATATATATATACACACATATATATATATATATATATATATATATATTTGGCTTGGCCAAACGATTAACCCTAATCAAAAAGTACAAAAAATCGTAAAAAAGGAAAAGTCATTTCTTTATAAATGTTAAACTATTCGCTTAAATTTAGTCTTCGTTTTTACTAATCCTAATGTAGCGTCTAGTCCTTTTTAGCACTGTCACATTTTTTTCTTAATCGCACATAAGTTAACGTGCGTGATCTATCTTCCCCTCCCCTACACCCCCTACACCCCCCACTGTGTTATTATGGAAGAAAAGGTATGATACGTTTGAAAGGACGCATACAACGTGCGTCTCAATATATTTGAATATTAACAAAGGAACGCGTGTCCTGTTTCGTTAAAGTAAAAAGAAAAAACAAAAAAAAAAAATGGAAGAGATTTGTTATTGTTCATATATTTCTTTTGTTTTGTTTTTCTTTCTTTCTTTCTTTCTTTCTTTCTTTCTTTCCTAATCGCGATGATATTAACTTCCTTTGTTAGATTAAAAAAGAAAAAAAAATAAATAAAAAATAATAATAATAATAATAATAATAATAATAATAATAATAATAATAATAATAATAATAATAAATGAAAAAAATGAGAAAAAGGCATAAACATTTTCTCCTGTGCCGATTTCTAGGGCCGGCATTATACACGTGACGTGCGATTTGAAATATTAATTAATAAAATGATGCCGCGCGGACGGAGTTGTAATTCATTTTCGATAAGTGTTTTTTGCTCGTTGCCAGGATTTATAAGGCAAGTGATAAATATAAAGTTTTAAAAATTTAATCGATGCAAATAGAATTCTATATTAATATAGAGTATATATTATATAGATTATATTAAATAATATATCGATGTACAATAATTATAAATAATGATTTATTATTATGATCATGGCATCGCTATCATCATCATTATCGTCGTCATAATCATAATATTGTCATCATTTATCATCGTCGTCACCATCATATCGTTGTCATCATCATCATCATCATCATCATTATTATTATTATTACTGCTGCTATTCTACTACTATTATTATTACCGTCATTACTACTATTACTACTACTACTACTACTACTATTACTACAAAGATTATACGAGTCGTAATAAGAGATATTGAGTTAAATCAATAAAAACAGAGGTTCTATTCTCGATTTCGTGCAGATTTCTTTGGTATTAGCTTCTTTATTTATTTATTATAATTTCTTTTTTCCGTATTTTTTTTTTTTTTTTCTATTTCTGATTACGATCTATCCCAATTGATATGTCATATAAATTTATGCATGCGTTTTTGATGTACATAATATAGTTAGTTGCATGAATTTGAGAATAAGTACGCTCTGGCCCATTTAATATACCTCTTTAAGGGGAAAAAAAAAAAAAAAAAAGATTAATCCTAATCTTCAATCGTGCTACTAAAAATGCAATTTCTTATAGCTTCCATAATTTAAAAATCTCTCTATTTATATATGATTATGTTAATTTATCAATAGTTATAACCGTTAATAGGATTATTACAAAGTCTATAAAGATACTTAAATATTTGTAAACAAAATAAAAAAAAAAAGAAAGAAAAAAAAATTATAAAATATTATAAATATATATTATTTTCTTGAAAAATTTATTCGTGATCGTGAATAATTATTACAATAATTAATAATTTTTCTCTCAGTGAGAGAACAAGACTTCACACAATTAATACACATTTAATGTTAATTCTGCCAATGAAGGAAGACCCATTGTAATGAGAGACTGATCAATATGATAAAGATGATGTAAAATGAATAACATACTACAGGCAAACAAAAAAAGAACAAAGCACATGGAATGTATGATTTACATTGAAATTGAATCCACTAACATATATGAGGCATACAGTATTTCATTTTTTTTTGTCAGCATGTTAATTGACATTACACTTTTACGGAAAACCCCAGGCATGAACAAAAATGCACGAATTTTGTTTTTTTTTTAATTTTTTTTTTTTTTTTTTTTTTTTTTTTTTTTTTTTTTAATATAAATATAGACATTTTATTTGCGATAAGTGTAGTAAATTATTAGCTTCCTTACGAATGGTTACGTAAAGAAGGAACACCGATAGAAAAAATTTAATTCAAAGTTAGATATAAAAAAATATTAAAACAATAAGGATTATGTTACAAGGATTAATTGCTGTATATAAATGCATCATTTTTCTTTTCTTTTTTGTTTTTGTTTTTTTTTTTCTTTCTCCTAGGAAGTTTACACAAATTTATGTAATTGGCTTTCTTGGAAGGGATACCCATATCATGGAAAAATACAGTTTATGCATACTGTCAAATGCGGCTCCTTTATAAAGTGATATTTCCAAATAACTTTTGGTCCAATTAGTTGCGAGACAAACATAATGCTACATTTTTCCATAATTAAAGCATCGATATTTCGAAAACTTAATATATTTAAAAGAGACCACCACCTGGAGATTGATTTTCAGTTATACATACAATACTGAAACATATTGCAGCTGAGAATCAAAATATTGCAGGCAGTTTAACATTTTTTCTCTTTTTCTTTTCTTTCTTTTTTTAATATATAAAACGTACGCTATTGAGAATTATTACGTTATACATAATGAAACGTAACGTATAAATGCTTTGAAAAAGCATACCTGATTGATCGAGAGTACAGGATCGTTTAAAAAAAAAAAAAAAAAAGAAACGATAAAAAAAAAATTCATTGATACTTCAACGATTACAATTCATCTTTTTCATCCAAATTTATATCACTAAGATCGATTTCTTCTTCTTGCGGAGCCTCAGCATCCTTACCATCCCATGGTGTAACTTCAAATATAGAAGGTAACTGAGCTCCCTTCAAGGGGGCAGTTCCACCACGTCCGTAACTTAAATCTCTTAAAAATTCATTTATTCCATCGTACGAAAAGCTTCCCTTCAAAAGAGAATACTTCATTTTCTTAATATTTACTGCCGCTAAAGCGGGATAACCAAAGCCACCAATTTCCAATGCGTCTTCTATGTTCAATTGAGCACCTGCCTCCGACCAAACCCATCTATAAAAAAAAAAAAAAAATATTGCATCTAACGTAACAAACGAAATTTACATTAAAATGTAACAATGAAATATTTTCCAAGGATACATACCCCCACATTTTCTTCTTGTAATTATCCGCAAGATCACTTAAAACTTTTAAGTACTTATTTCTACATTCCGACTGACAATCTAATATATGAGGTAATACTGAAATTACACAAAGCGGCTTATCTTCGCACGCGTTCCTTAAACTTTGTTCATTAACAATTTGAACTACTTCGGGTGTTGGTATATTTTCGGTCAGTTTGTCCAAGGCCCAGTTAACAATGTCGGCGCTAGTACGGCCACCGTCATATTCCTGTACAGAGTTAGCATTTTTCTTGCCCGACGGGAAATATTTGATGGTTGGATATCCCGCTATTTCATACTGATTCGCCTGTAATTTAATATATTTATAAAAAAAAAAAAAGAAAAATGCGATGAAAATTACGTATATATAAAATTACGTATGAAGCGAACAATTTACCTTGGATCTGTGTACAGTCGCATCGAGCGCTCCTAATTTTACTTTGCCTTTAAGTTCTGTAGCTGCAGAAGCCCACATGGGCGCCAAATTTTTGCAATGCCCACACCAAGGAGCATAAAATTCAACCAACCACATATCTTCCGAATTTAATACTAATTTGTCAAAATTCTCGTCGGTTAGTTCGATCACATCCTTGGAATCTTTAGATTGCTATGCATTTTAAAATGATCATTATGAGTATTTAAAATTTTATTTGAATGTGTATGTATATATATATATATATATATATATATATATGCGCGAGAATATAGAAGTGCATCGTGCTGATAGATAGGTAACTTACTTTATTACCACTACCACCTTTTTTGATGCCTAATTTTGCGTAAGCTTTCTGAGAGATTGCATTTGTAGCAGCATCAACGAGACCAGCTGCTGTACGGGGTCCGTTGAAATCATCGGGCTTATTTTTGTCATGACCGAATATCTTAACTGTTGGAAAACCGCGCACACCAAATCTAGATCCAAGAGATTTATGTTCGTCTGCATTTATAGCTCCAAGTTTCGCGATTCCCTAATTGCAAAAATATATATAAAGGTAAACGACGTTTGTTGATTGTTATTCTTGACGACTTACCTTCAAGGCCGTCGCAGCTTTGTCATATTCTGATACAAATTGTTGACAGTGTCCGCACCATGGTGCATAAAATTCCACGATCCATACATGATCACTGTTTATTACCGAACTTTCAAAATTACTTGGTTTGAGATCGACGACCTCAGAATTCGAAGAATACAAACAATGTGCGCCGGTAACTAAAACTAGAAGTCCTGAAACAATAATATTTCATTGAAAATAAGAGTTAACAACGACGAGGATAAATTTTTAATTCGACGTGGATTTATCAACACCATAGTAATTAATCACTACATATAATCGATATCGATTCACGGCTTTGTCGCCACCATAATATACATTATTTTAAATGACACAATAATTAGGGTATTATTATTAAATATAAAAAAGAATATTATCCCATAAAGTACGATGGCAAATTGATAGAGCCGGTACGGTAATTTTCTGTATGTATATACACGAGACGGATTGAAAATCATTGATATTTACCTAAAAGAATCTGCATTTTTCTTGGCGATGAGGTCGTTGGAAATTCTTTTTTCTTTTTTTTTAAAAAAAAAACAAACTCTCGTCGCGTTTCATTAAATAAAGTACCGAATCGTAACGTGTCGTTTATCCATATAAAGTAAGATCGTTCTTTCCGTACGGGGGTTAGGTCTCCTCGCCTACTGCTTTTCGTGGACGATTCTGATTGGTTCGTGATTATCAAAAGGAACAAAATATAATGTTATTTATTATTTCTCTTTCTCTCTTTCTCTCTCTCTTAAAAAGAAAATTAATCTAAATCGTAAGCCCTACGACGAATTTTGTTTAATTAAAATTATATATTACAATATATTTCGTTCTTATGTTTAATAGTTATAATTATTTAACACGTCAATATTTGTTTGTGAGAATACAATTTGATAAGAATCAAACATCATACTCGATGTATAAAATCCAACCGATCCTATTGGTCGAAGATGTGAAAGCGAATGAAAATTAAAAGTAATACTGCGATGTTATGAAATATATTAATCGAGGCTGTTGTGTTAATCGACTCTTCGTTTGTATCGACAACATCTCGGGATCGTTGGCCTTGCGTAATATAAACATAAACGGTCCTTTTCTTAACTTTGACAACTACAGAGTTAGTTTTATTTTGCGCTCCGACACGTAAACATCGAAGCTCTCTCTTTTCGAACGCGGAAATTTATAAATTAATACTTTCGATAATTTTTCGATTATTTAAACAATCTCTAATGTACGCGGAGTACAATAAACTATTATTTTAACAATAGTACATTCGTTTAAACATTAAAAATACGGAAACGCGTGAGAAAAATAAAATAATTTTAATATAAGATTCTGATACTTAAAAATTTTCATCTCGATATCGTTGGCCTTGCGTAATATAAACATAAACGGTCCTTTTCTTAACTTTGACAACTACAGAGTTAGTTTTATTTTGCGCTCCGACGCGTAAACATCGAAGCTCTCTCTTTTCGAACGCGGAAACTTATAAATTAATACTTTCGATAATTTTTCGATTATTTAAACAATCTTTAATGTACGCGGAGTACAATAAACTTATTATTTAAACAATTGTACATTCGTTTAAACATTAAAGAGACGGAATGCGCGAGAAAAATAAAATAATTTTAATATAATCTAACATATATTTAATACAATCTAACTTACACGAAAGCAATTATGTTCGCGCGAGAGATAAATGATCTACAAGCTTATATAGATCGATACGAAAGACGCATCATGACGACATTATTATCTGATTGTTTTCGTAGTTCGTATTTTGTCCACACCTGGCGCTGGGGTCACACATGATGATACAACAGGCGCACAATGGGCACCGTGTTTTCCTTATTGCCTTCGTAGTTCATATTTTGTCCGTAACTGTCGCTGAAGTCGCATACACTGCGGAGGAAAAGAGAAGGTGATAAGCAGCCTTAAGAAAAAATTCGTAATCTCGATATTTCCTATTATAACATTTTTATTAATATGTCCTTCTTTTTCGAAATTTCGCAAAGACGAGTAAAGAGCTTTTGAAATTGATTATACTGAGTTGTATCGTAGAACAAAAAAAAAAAAAAAGAAAAGAAAGAAAGAAAAGTGAACCAATAAAAATTTGCCTTTTGTTGCAAACATGAAAACCAAACAAAATGCAATTGTTCATTAAATACGTTTTATAGTTAGTTAAATTGATTGATTGTAAACACCGGTACTATATTTTAATTTTATTAATATTGTGGGATACGATTGATGTTAATGACAGATTTATTAAATATTATTGACGTAATATATATTGCGCGTATACGATCGAAGTATATGTAATCCTCCTATAAAATTGTTAAACGCATATTATAATAAAAAACAATCATTTGTTATGTCAACTTCAACGAGTGATATGAATGAATCACAATTATGTACGTATGTATTATTGTCTAAAACGATAATGAATAATATTAAAAATTTATATATATATTTTTTTTTTTATTACAGCTGATGAACATGTATTTGTTGTTCCAAGTAGAGCTATTAAAGTTCCAGTTGATATGTCTGTTTGGGAAAAGTCAGAAGCATATTTTGTAAGTTTTTCTTTCTTGTTTTTTTTTTTCCTTTTAGTATTTATCATAAAATATTATGAAATATTTATGCATTTGTTGTTATACTTTTTCTTTTTTTAATAAATTTTACGCATTGTGTAGGAATATCTAGGATTTATATTAGCACTGAATAAATCTATAGAAGGAAAATCGTTAGACTCCAAATGTGAACAATCTCCAGCAGTAGAAAATATTTTGAAAATGCTTAATAATATAGATGAATGGATAACGCAAATACCACCAACCGAACAACCTCAACGATTTGGAAATAAATCATTTAGAACCTGGCATGCAAAGTTGCAAGAGGTAAAATTGTGATATCTTTTTTTCATACATTTATATTTTAATCATTAAAGTCTAATATTGATAAGTTTTTACAGGAAGGTATACAGGAATTACAGCAAGCGTTGCCACAAAATTTACATAGAGCCATACCAGAAATAATTCAGTATTTATATGAAAGTTTTGGAAATCCAACGCGTATAGATTATGGAACAGGACATGAAATGGCATTTCTAATGTTTTTATGTTGTCTGTTTAAAATTAGAGCTTTTACAGAAAATGACAAAGTTGCTGTCGCTATAAAAGTATTCAATAGGTATTAGTCTTTCTGTTATATATTTTATTCGTTCTTCTTGTTTTTACACATGTATATATATATATATTTTTTTTGTTTCTTAAATAGATATTTACAGTTGGTACGCAGACTCCAAATTACGTATCGTATGGAACCAGCAGGTAGTCATGGTGTTTGGAGTTTGGATGATTATCAATTTGTACCTTTCATATGGGGAAGTTCTCAATTGATTGGTAAAGAATTATTTATTTATGATCAAATTTTTTTTCCATTATAGATAATGAAAAACTAATATACAATACATAATTATATTCTATAAATAAAAAATATATATAATTTTAGGCCATCCACGTATTGAACCTCGCCACTTTGTAGATCAAGATGTTATTGAATTACATGCAAAACAGTACATGTTTCTTGGATGCATAGAGTTTATCTCAAAGGCATGTGCAAGATTAAAACTATACGAACATTATTTAAATAATAAGTAAAACAATAGAGTTATTTTAATGTCGTTTTAAGTTTCAATTTTTGCTCTTAATTATGACAGATATATCATATTAGGTTAAGATAGGACCATTCGCAGAACATTCAAATCAATTGTGGAATGTGAGTGCAGTTAATTCATGGGCGAAAGTAAATAACGGGCTTATTAAAATGTATAAAGTGGAGGTAAATTTTATGTTATGTAATAACTGTTAGTAATAAAGTTCTAATGAATCGATATTCTTAAATTTAATTTTCAGGTACTGTCAAAGTTTCCTGTAATTCAGCATGTTTTATTTGGATCATTGTTACCAATAAAACCAGCCGCCACTTGTCCCACTATCAGAGGTGCTTGTTTTGATTCACCGGTATAACCACCACCGCAAATACATTAATAACAGCTTAATACGTTTTATGAATTAGCACATTTGTTCCTTCATTTATATATTATCCATAAAAATAATATTATAAACTGACCTTATATCATATGATGATATTTAGGCCTAGTCTTTTCAAAAGATTTAAATATAGCCTGAAATACCTAATATTGGCAATAAATTTTTGAATTTTAAAATGAAGGTAACACAGAATTTGAACTTTTAAATGAAATATCTAAATAATTATGTCTTACTGTTATATAAATATTTAATAGATAATTATTCTTATAATATATATTATTGTATATGAACTTAATAACACTATGAATAAAATAGTTTTACTGCGACGTAAAGGTGATCGAAGAATATTAACCATTTTATTTATTATCCGATATGGTTATGCCATTTAGTTTAATGATCGAAACAATTAAAAGTTTTGATTACGTATCTACATGTTTCTAATTACGAGGTTATGTTCAAAATGCTGCCGATCGACGCGACGTGGTCAAATTTATGCTTATCTGTATAGATAAAGTGTTTCGTTTTCACATATACGTTTATAAATGTGTTTTCTTTAATGTTGTTTGTTGTTCGTAAAAATATTCTTTCGTTAGCCGTAAAAGAAGATCATTGTAGAGGACCATTCGGTGGATATAAGTTATTTATAATTTTCTAACAAAGAATTATTACACCTTTACAAATATTTTTCTTTTTATCTTTATTATTAACAAAATATTTTTACAACAAATAATGTTGAAAGCTGTTATATTAATCGGTGGCCCTTTGAAAGGTACGTTAACCTAAAAAATTTGCTTTGTTGTATTATATTATGATGAATAACATAGGAACAATTATAATTTATTTATTTTTACAGGGACCAGATTTCGTCCTCTCTCATTAGATATTCCTAAACCATTGTTTCCAGTGGCAGGTTTACCTATGATTCGACATCATATTGAAGCATGTTCTAAAGTACCTAATTTAGAAGAAATTTTAATAATTGGTTCATACCCGGCCAATGAATTATCACAGTTTCTTACGGATATGAAAAGCATATACGATGTAACTATTAGGTATTTGCAAGAATTTACACCATTAGGTACAGCCGGTGGGATGTATCATTTCCGAGATCAAATTCGTTCCGGTAGTCCGACATATTTTTTTGTAATGAACGGAGATGTGTGTGCTGATCTTCCCTTACAAGAGCTAGTAGAATTTCATAAAGAAAAAAAGTCATTACTTACTATTATGGCCACGGAAGCCACTAGACAACAATCGTTAAATTATGGATGTATGGTTTTGAATAAGGAAGGAGAAGTGGCGCATTATGTTGAAAAACCATCAACATTCGTATCTACTCTTATTAATTGTGGAATATATATCACATCTCCAGACATATTTCAATCAATGGCTGACGTTTTTCATGCTAGTCAACAACAAGAAAATTCTTCGTAGGTATCATTAATAAAATATATTCGTTGGTATACCTCAAATTATTACGTTTATTATTTTTCTTCGATGAGACAGGCAAACAAATGGAAATGGTAAAGACCCTGCTAATATTGCATTGGAACAAGATATATTAACGCGATTAGCAGGAAGTGGATGTTTATTCGCTTTACCAGTTTTAAGGTGGTGGTCACAGGTAAAAACGGCAGGATCTGCAATTTATGCGAATCGACATTATTTATCTTTATATAAAACGAAATGTCCAAATTATCTTGCTTCTCCAGATGGAAGTATATGTAATATTATTGGAGATGTATACATTCATCCAACAGCTTCCGTTCATCCATCTGCCGTGGTAAAATTAATAATATCATCGAAGTTATTCCAAAAAATTCCTCCAAAGAGATAGGATGTTTTTAATTCATTCTTTTATTACAGTTAGGACCAAATGTTAGTATAGAGATGAATACAGTTATTGAAGCTGGTGTAAGAATTAAAGAATCAATTGTTCTGGCCAACGCGCATATTCAAGCACATACTATTATTTTGAATAGTATAATAGGAAAAGATAGTCGCGTGGGAGAATGGGCACGGGTGGAAGGTACTCTATGTGATCCAAATCCTGACAAGCCATTTGCAAAGATGGAAAATTTATCTCTTTTCAATATTAATGGCAAATTAAATCCTTCAATTACGATACTCGGTAACAATTAGAGAATTTCATTATAATCTTATTTCATATGCTTACAAACTAATTGACGATTAATTCGACATTATTTCAGGCACAAGCGTTACTTTGGCATCCGAAAAAATTCTCTTGAATTCCATTGTATTGCCGCACAAAGTATTAACGAGAAATTTCAAAAATGAAATAATTTTATAAATCCTTTCTTTTTTGTATATCATTATAAAATGATAATAATAAATGTGTGTAATAATGTCCACGTACAATTTATACATATTCTAATTGAATATGTAATATGTGTGGAAAAAAGAATATTATTTATAATCAATATTTATTACCAATATATTGTGTAATATCAATTGATATTTAATATCAATGAATATTATTTATAATCAATTATTATACATATATACCTTTGCATAATCATTCAGGTGCATGACCATCAAAACTATTATAGACTGAGGTTCAATAACTTTGTATCGCACATCATAGATTGTTTTTCTACGAGTCGGTTTTTATCGAAATCAGAAAAGAAAAAGGAAAAAATAAACAAATATTTTATATAACAATTATTTAGCATATTATGCAATGGAAGTGTAAAAAGATTTATCAAACGATACAAATTTACTTAACATACTTATTTATTGTATTACATTGTATCAAAATAATCGTTTCCAACAACAGTATAGTACAATTCATAACAGCTAAATACA
Organism: Dolichovespula saxonica; assembly: GCA_911387935.1. Taxonomy (NCBI): domain Eukaryota; kingdom Metazoa; phylum Arthropoda; class Insecta; order Hymenoptera; family Vespidae; genus Dolichovespula; species Dolichovespula saxonica. The sequence continues at coordinate 9,042,896 of OU426996.1, forward strand.
TTGATTCGTACAATAATTTCGGTGCAAATACGCTCCATACGAATAAATGATGTTTCTGAATTGTTATTATAAACGTATAAACAGTAACTGGTACTAATTTCCATAATATATAAATTCTGTTGTCCGACAAAAGTACATAGTGTAAACTAAAAAAGAAAAAAAAAAAAGCAAAAGAAGATAGCAAATAATTTTTTATATATACAATTTCATGTAATAAAAGGATTAAATAAGCAATTTGAAAATGTGCTTACTCGTGAACTGATTTGTACGATAATGTTCTGTAATACATGTTTAAAAGATAAGCCAAAACTGGTGCAGAATATGTATTCACAATTAGATACATTCCAACTATAACAGGTCTATAAGATTGTAAACCTACGTAGCCTGCTGCAATATCAATATCAGCAAGACTATTAGAATTTCCCTATAAAAAAAAAAAAAAAAAAAAAACAAACAATATAAATCAATTAAAGATAAACGCTGCATTAATTTTGTTTACAAAGTAGATACTTTAAAAAATTAATACCTGATAAAAGTAAAATACATTTCCAATCCAGGCATTTATAAATATATTAATTTCTTCTATGTTGTTATATTTTAATATTGAATTTATTACATGAATGACTATTAATTGTATTGGAAGTAATATTAGATTGTATGGTTGATGTAATAATGCCGATATCATAACCCATGCTTGCACAAGAAAACATATGATATAATATAAGAAATTTGTTTTATTGCGTTTTGCTATTGAAATCAATCTGTACGCGGAGAATATACAGAATATTGTAAATAAGTTCCAAAATATTAATACTTCCTTTACATCTCTGAAAAAATTAATTATATATATATATATTTTTATCTCATATTTTATTTTATCATACATAATTTAAGAGATACTTACTTAGACGGAGGGTATAATGATATAGGTAAGACGGTTTGATTGTTTGCGTGACGAAGATAAATACATAAAGACAATCCTATATTCACAAATAAAGCATACCATCTATATATTGATTTTTCATGTACAAAATCAATCCATACTAAAAGTGCAAGAGCTGAAACAACAAGTTTTTAAATTGAAATTAATTTTTTACTTATAAAGCAGATACGTATGTGAATAATTACCAATAATAACAAAGACAGTTATATTGACTTTTGATTCTTCTTTCATTAAATATCCTGCAATATCAGGAAGATGATTATATTTATTACCAGTACTGTTTAACATTCGAAATATTCTGTGTCCTACGAGCAATAGCAATATTTTAATGGAGATCAGAAATTTTGTGCTATGTACACGTATTCTACAAATATAAGCAAAGAAGATTAGGTATATTTTTTTTTTTATAATTAAAAGCTAGATTAGAAAATGACTTACTTGAAAGATTCCATTGTTATTATTTTACTATTCTTACAAAGCAACAGCACGAGAAACGAAACCCACAAAAAATACCATGTTTGATGTTCTTCCTCCACATAACTACTGCTACCTAGACTTACAGCGTGTATTAATATTACGCAAAGAAAAATCCATTTGAATGATTTATAATTTTTTAACTAAAAGAAAAAAATTTATATTAATACATATTTTAATATTAATTATATATATATATATATATATATATATATATATATATATATATGTATGTATTATGTATTGTTATTTATATTATATATCTCTGTCAATAATTCTTACCTTAACGTTAAAATAATAATGGTATTTAATTTTAGCAAGGAAGTAACAGTTTAAAAACAAAATACCAATAATTGTTAATATAAATACAAAATTTTTTACATTACTAAAAAGAGATGAACTTAGAATTTCAAAACTCCAGAAGGAAATTATTATTATCCATAACAATAAATTTGTTATAAATAACTTCAATACTTTTTTAAAAGTTACTAATGAATGATATTGGTCATGCAATAAAATCCATAAGATCTAAAATATTAAGATGAATGGTAATTCTATATATATATATATATATATATATAACTTTGATTATCAATCCATCGAGGTGTGTAGGTCATACATACATGACACAGTAACAACATTGCTGTAATCATTAAATGCATATCATTTTTTAACATATTTTTTACTAATATTTCTTTCATTTCATTAAGTGCATAACGATACGCAACTATAACATCATATCCTCTTTCATACGAATTATTAACTGATTTTAGCCAAGCAAGATGAAGCTTAACTGCATCCATGTATTTATGATGAGCATCTGTAAAACTAATTTTAAATGCAAATTTTTGATAAAAAAAAGAAGAATCTCTTTTGTTTGCTATACATATGAATTATGTAATTACTCACATTGATAGCTGTAATCAGTCAATTTTTTGAATTGAGTGTGAACTTGTTTCGCATTGTAATAAAGTGCAAATAATTTTCTAGAGATAGGTAAGTTATCTAATAAATCTAATGCCACACTTCCAAAATTGGAATATGGTATAGGTAGGCCTAATATCACAGATAATGTTGCTGCCATATCTAATTGAGCTATTTTTTTTGGTCGAGTATGCGATTTAGAACAATTTGCTCCAATTGCAATAACAGGTACTGTGGTTTCTTGTAACGTTGCACCACCGTGACCTCCAGAATCTTTCATACCGTGATCTCCACAAATTATAAACAATGTAGGATCACCATTTTCATTCTGAGATAACATATAAAATCTTGAAATAATTTAAACGACCCTTACAACAATGATATAAAGAAATATTGATTAACATTATTATCGATTTACCCAATGCAAAATTTTTGAATATATTCGTGCTATAATATTATCCATTTCTGTAAGTTTTGGTTTGATCAAAGAACTAAATGGTCCAGTTACATGCCCAATATGATCTAATCCTAGATAATGGAGAATCATTATTGACCAATCGTTATTATGAAGTTCGTCATCTATATGTCTTGTTACATTATTGTCTACCTAAACGTATTATATTAGGCAGTTATAAATAATATAAAATTTCTTTACATTATATATCATCAACCATTGCATACCTCTGTAAAATCGGTAACAAAAAATGACGTGGTACCGTCGTAACGTTTAAACATGGTAGGAAACAATTTTAGCCAGGTGTCATCTCCATAAAATATCAAATCATGCTGATGAGTCTTTGCTTGAAGTAAAATATTGTCGCTTAAAATAGGCTGGCTTCCCAAGTTTAAAACCATGTCAACAAAAGTCGGTACTCTGCCCGTTGTCATCGCCTATTTTTGTTTAATACATACAACTTAGTAAAGATACTTGATAATATTTTTTATTAAGATCAAATTATAAATTTAATTATCATACTTTTATTCTAGGCATCGTCACTGTTGGAGGTTCTACTTTCGCTTGCAATAAACATGCAAACGAATTCTCTATAAGTTTATTTGTTATTGGCATAGCAGTTTTTCCAATCGAATCTGATAGGAAGTCCCAACGAAATGCATCAATTACCATAATTATAACTTTGTTCACCAACGGTTTATATAAACTATCTCTTTCTATCCTAAAACATAAAAAACAATACTATACACGTTTACAACTAAGTTTTTTTGAATGATTTATGTTTTTATTCAAAGCTATACGCAGAACATACCTTACGTTATTTACAAATTGTGGTATGTCATTTATTGATGCTATAGTATTATCATAATGTACAATAGGAAAAAATCCATAAATAAATAAAGCAATAGAAAAAGTTCCAACGATTAATGTGTAAATTGATCCAATATTCTTATACATTTTCGCTTATGTTTCAATAAAAAGTACAAATATTTTATAAAATCCTGTAGATTGTTTATGTCTCAGGATTTCTGTGATTGCGTTGGGTGAAAAATTGCGAAAATCCTGGAACTTTTTCGACGAACCTTTTTTTATTTCCAATTAAGCACAAAAAATTATATTATGTTATAATCAAGGATAAAATTTGTAATGCTATTGTAGGTTATGTTAACGAAAACTGATAGATCGACGATAAATTTGTATTTCCCGCGTTTCGAGGATATAAAACGAAAGTAATATTTGTAAAGCAATTGAGAGCGACTTATGATATTAGTCATTTTTCGGTACTCATAACACAATATCCCATATTATATTATATATGAAAATAATTGATTCTTTTATTTTACTATTCTGTAAGGAAAAAATATCTTTTTTTTTTTTTTATCACGTTTCATAATCGTCACGTTCGACATTAATCTTTCCGATATTATTTCTCATTCGAACTAATTAGTAACCAATTAAAAGCGTCAGATTCAAGTTTGAGAAAATTTCATTGGACGAACGGAATGCCATCCCTATACAAATATATATCTATCGGACGATATAAAATGAACGTAAATATTTATTATTTAAATGTTTAATTAAAAATATGATCGTTTTTATTCGTTCGTTCATCCTTCATCGAATAGTTGGTTTTGCATTTTTTTTTTTCTTTCTTTTTGTTTTAAACCAATACTGGATTTTTATAAAGTAAACGAGAATTCAATTCAATATATATAAATAGATATATATATATATATATATATATATATATATATAGAAATCCCGTAAGATATTTCTTTTAAAATTAACGTTATCGAAAAAATTGTTAGATCATATTAACGGAATATTCGTGATTATTAAAATGTTTCAAGTTAGTTTGAAAAATGCGATGTATATTGCAGATTGATACGACAGGTGTGACGTCACATCGCCGCCCCGTGATGCATATTGGGAAATGGACCTGCCATCTTGAATGGCATGGCCCAGCTACACAGTGCGTGATAAAAAGACATGCAATTTATCGCGAACCGCTTAATACTTTGCCACACGAAAGTGTATAAAACTTAGTGACTGTTCATCGAGCGAATTTTTTGCACGATGGAAGCGGTCAAAGCATTTAACGCAGAGGTAAGAAAAAGATTTCTCTAGGTTTTAGAGGTCATCGTCGAAAAGGCAATCCTCCCTCTCTTTAGACTTTACAGGGACGTCGCGTACATCAAATTACTATTGTTGATATTATGTTATGGAGATTAATTTTTTATTATATATCTTTCAAAGGCTTATATTTTCGTTTAAAAATATTATGATAAGTTATATATCGAGGAGACGCCAACGATAATATGCCGTTACTTTATTTTTCTTGTTTTTCTATACCAAATGAAATAGCTTAATGTGGGATAATTAGACTTCGTCAATAAACAAATAGTTTGCGCTAATTATTGCTGGGCATATCGTACGAATGATTAAACTGTTCGATATATTTAAACAAATAAAACTCTGACATGATTTTATATACTTATATATTTCACGGAGATTTACTTTCTCAATTTTTCTTATTTTAAGAAACGGAGCTTCGCTCGTTTAAATCCCTTTGCATTTATGATATCGCTTATTCATTCGTGAAACATCGCTTAGATTTTTTCTTTTTTTTTCTTTCTTTCTTTTCTTTCTTTCCTTTATTTTCTTTCTTTTCTTTCTTGTTCCTTTTCTTTTTTGTTTCATTTGTGTACGCACCTGTAAGCAATTTATCTAATATTAAAATTTGTTTCAGCTTTCTGCGCTATACGATGTTAAACCGCCAATTTCTAAAGCTAAAATGAATTCTCTTACCCGCGGAGCTATTAAAGCAATAAAATTTTATAAGCATGTTGTACAAAGCGTCGAAAAATTTATTCAAAAAGTAAGTATAATCTCAATTGTTCTTTTAATTAACGTAAGAATATATACATATATATATATATATAAACGCGCTTACTCATTATACAAATTTATTTGTTTTCAGTGTAAGCCCGAATATAAAGTGCCAGGATTGTACGTAATAGATTCAATCGTAAGACAGTCAAGACATCAATTTGGAATGGAAAAGGACGTTTTCGCGCCTCGCTTCGCAAAAAATATGCAAACGACTTTTCTCAACCTTTTAAAATGCCCTCAGGAAGATAAGAGCAAAGTTATACGCGTATTAAATCTTTGGCAAAAAAATGCAGTTTTTCCTCCGGAAGTCATACAACCACTTTTTGATTTAGCCGATCCCAATCATCCTATTCATAAAGAACAACCGGTTAACGCAAACGGTAAATATTTTCGGTCGTATGATCTTTAAAAGTTTTGGTGTCTTGTTAACGCATTAATTTTTATTTTTCAGGTACATTGAACGCGTCGTCAGGTAATAACCTGAGCAATATTTCCGCAGTAACAAAGACTCCTCCGAGTGCCGTAAAAGTTGTCGCGAAAGATCAGAAATTATTTTCTTCCACTAAACCGATTGACCCGGTATGGCTGGCACAAACGAAGATAGAAACAGCTAACATAGTCAGTATAAATATGATTCTATGAGAATAATTTAACGAGCTAACATAAGTTTTAAATGAAAATCTAAAAAGATCTATTTGCGTCGCGTATGAATAGTTAATTAAAAAATGTTTTTCCATCGTTTTAGGGGCAATCTAATTCGAATCAAGTTGATTCATCGTTTCTTGATCAATTACAACATTTACAGCAACTGCTATTGAAGAAGCAAGAGGCCACGAATGAATCGAAGACTTCCGTAAAATTTGATAAAAAGCTTCTGGATTTTGATTATGGAGAGGAAGAAGATGATGACGTTGTGGTTGCAAGTTCGCCTACTACTGCCACTGCTACTGCATCCCAACATAATGCTGTATCCACGAGTAATAGTTTGGAGAGCCTTGGATTGCTCCTGACAAACCCTGAGGTATTAACGTTTTCATTACTGTTAAAATTACGAAGATATATTTAAAAAATTATTCTCAATATATTTAGTTAAAATATCATTGCATTTTATTTAGTTAAAATATTATTGTATATAGGTACTTAGGCAACTGCAGACGTTACAACAAACGATGCAAGGAAATATGACTTCTTCGCAACATGAAATGGAAGAAAAAATGCGTAAATTGCAACAGATGAAACAACAGGAGGAGGAATTTGATAAACACTTGGCTCAGACCGTTCCTGTATGTTTACTGAAACATTGAAAAAATTTTCATAAATTTGAAATATTCCTAAATATAAATCATGTTTTTAGAATTTACCTTTTGCATCAGAATGCGAGCTGAAACCTACAGACATTCTGAAACCAAATCAACAAAATACATATTCAACAAGTACAACCACCGGAGTTATTCAAGATATGAGCCAACCACCGCCTGGTTATCCACCGGCGATGCCATATGTTTCGCAGCCTTTGTCAAACATGAGACAGATAAATCAAACTGGTCATCAGAATCAAAAAAGTCCTTTAATCGACGAACGTCAAGAGTCGCAAGACTTCTCTGGGTAATTTTTGCGTGATAATACTAAGCGTTAAAAAAAATATACGTGGATATAAATACGAATACGATTTGATCATATAAATGAGTATTATGCACGCGTACATTTTATTACGTTCTCATGTAAATAATAATTAATGTATTCACGTTACAGAAATGGTGCAAGACGCGATAGTAGTAGCGTTGAAATTGTAAATTGTGACAATACTCGATCACAAAGTAGATCGCCTGAGAGATATAGGCATCACAGTCGGTCTAGATCACCTCGGCACAGAGACAGAGACAGAGATAGAGACAGAGACAGAAAATCTCGATCTAGAAGTAGATCAAGAAGAAGAAGGTAAGCGGATTTATTATCTGCTAATTATATGATATAAATTAATTACTCTGTAATTAATTTAATTACATGTAATTTAATAATGATCGTTAATAATTCTTTTTTTTTTTTTTTTTTTTTCAATCATAGATCACGGTCCAGAGACAGAGGTCGCGATAGAAAAAGAGATGACAGTCGAGAAAAAATGACCGAGGAGGAAAGAGAAAAAGAGAGAGAACGTCGTAAGCGTGGATTACCTCCGATAATTAGAGATAAATTAAGCGGTACGTTCGAAACGTGATTTTATATAAACGATATTTAATCAAATATATATATATATATATATATATATATATATGTATGTATGTATGATTTATATAAAAAATATTTGTGTAGTTTGCAGTACGACGCTTTGGGTCGGTCACTTGTCGAAATTAGTGCATCAGGAAGAATTATCCGACACATTTGGAGAGTTTGGTGACATCGTTAGCATTGATCTCATATCACCTAGGGGTTGTGCTTTTATTTGCATGAACAGAAGGCAAGACGCGTATCGAGCTCTTACAAAGTTAAAGAATCATAAAATGCAAGGGAAAGCTATAACTGTAAGTTCGTCATTTATATAAAAAATAAAAAAAAAAAAAGAAAGTAAAACAAAAACAAAAAACAAAGTATAATTTTAAGAAATTAAATTTCAATATTATTGAAATCATATTTTAATAATTTTATAGTTAGCGTGGGCTCCGGGTAAAGGCGTCAAAGGAAAAGAATGGAAAGATTATTGGGAAGTAGAACTCGGTGTTAGTTATATTCCATGGAATAAGTTACTTAATATTACGGATCAAGATTTAGAACTTTTGGAAGAAGGTGGTATGGTAGACGAAGATACATTACCACCAAATTTGAAAGGTATATATATATATATATATGTGTATGGTTATTAGAATTTTGACAAATTTTATACGAATCCATAAGTAAGCGTTGTTTTTTTTTTTTTTTTTTTTCGTTTAACATTAAAAATGCAAGTTAATCAAGTTATATATATCGCGTATGGTGTGTATATATAACGTCTAATCAACTTGCTAAATTGACTTTGAATATCTGAGCCAATTATGAATAAACCGATATTAATTTGGTCAAGCAAATTCAATACATTCGTTTAAAATCGAATATTCGATGTATTATTTTATCGACAAACGTCGCTTGTTATATTAATCGTCATTTTTATTTATTCACTTTACAGGAAAATTGAAGCATTCTGGCGGGAATATAGATATCATGCAACATCAATTACAAATGCAACAACAGGCGTTGGCTGCTGCATCGGTAATTCGTGCACCAATATCAACATTAACGAATAATATTTTAAATGTTATAAATATATAAACCATTGTTTCCTCTCAACAGCAGCAACAGCCGCAATTAGTCGATACCAGCCAACCACCGCCGATACGACCGCCAACGTCAGCCGCACTTTTGCCTCCACCGAACACACAATTACAAATGATGCAGTCAGCTTTTACAATGACCGGCGTACCCCGTAAGTTCAATATAAATTCAATCGTCGTTACATGGACATCTTTTTATAGAAAATTAATAAACATTTAATATTTGCATGTGCTACGTAAACGTAACGTATATATAGTCGAGATATAATTAAAAAAAAAAAAAAAAAAAAAAAAAAAAAAAAAAAAAAATAGTAATAATAGAAAAACAAAGTCTCTCTGTCGTATATCTTAATTAACAATATTCACACCAAGTGTATCTTGATAAAACGTGAAATGATGGTTAGGTATGTTAGGACCCATGGGTCTCCCTATGGCACACAGTTTAATGCCTAATGTTCCGATCGGAGTACCACCACCCAATATGCAAAGTCTCTTAGGACCTCCGGGAATGATGCAGACCATGCTGACACCTCCCGTCAATTCTCCTTTCGGTACAGGCGTCGGCGTAGGTCTTTTAACGCAAATTCCATTACCCGCACCTGCCGCACCGTCGGACAAACCAAATTCAACCGGTAACGTGACTTTTTATATCGTTTTATACAATCATCTTTTATTCCTCCCCCCTTAACCTTAGCCACCTGGAATCCTTTATAATGACGTTTTATCATATATGTGTATATAAATATAAATATAAATATAAATATATATAAATATAAAAATATATATATATATATATATGTATATGTATATGTAGGAATGCCGCACAATGTACCACCGATAGGAGTACCTCCGCCTACCTCAGAAACAAACATACCAAATTTGCCGATGCTCCGTCAGTCTTACGGAGTAGGTCCAGCGCCGCCTATGCAGATGCAACTACCTCAACATCACTCCGACGATATGGATGTTGAAATGGAAGATGCCATGCCATTGAACGTGAGCAACAACAATGCTTCCAAAGATAAACCAAATTTGAGTGATCAGCTTATCGCGGCGATGAACATGGGTGGTGTTGGTGTTGGTGGTGTTGGTGTTGGTGGTGGTGGTGGTGGTGGTGCGGGCACCAGCGACAATAGGCTAGAAAACGATCAACAGAATATCGATTACAAGGAGAGAGATAGAGATCGTGAGAATAGGGATAGAAGGGATCGGGATCGTGAGAGGAGTGATCGTAGTGGTGACGTCAATGATTCGAGGATGGATCGGGGAAGAGACAGGGGAAGAGGAAGAGACCGTGGTGGTCGTGATCGTGGCCGTAGAGATACGAGAGACGGCAGAGATAGGGATAGGGATGATAGAAGGGACAGAGACAATAGGGATATAAGGGATAATCGTGATAATTCAATGAGGCATTCGGATTGTTCGAATATGTCCAATCAAAATATTCAGGAAAACGATGGGATGGGAAAGAAGGACGGCGGAGGGAAGCCGAGCCTTGCCGAACGATTGAGACAATTGGCCGATGGTACGTTGCCCATGGACGATCGTATGGATAGAAATATTCGTGGTAATAGAACCGAACGGAGTAGCGAGAGAACCGATAGGAATTTCGATGAAAATACGGGAGCACGAAGACCGAACGACAATATGCCGTTGCCCTTGATGGACATACCGAAATTTTCTGGTAACGTTCAAGAACGCGTCGACTTCCCACCGAGGGGCCCAGACTTTCGCGTTGGTGGTCCCCAGGATCCTCGGGATTATCAGCAAAGGAATATGACGGACAGGGACAGGCAAAACTTTCAACGGGGCTCGACCGGCCCGTTGAGGGGTTCACAGATGGACGATTTTATGGATCCGAGGATGCAAGCCGGAAGATTCCAGGATGAGTTTGATAACAGATTGGGACATAACGGGCCCCGCTCCGACGAATTTAATCCCAGATTGGGACCGTCCAGGGAGGACTTCGATCGGTCGGATATGAGGAATCGAAGACCGGTCGAGGATTACGAACGGGATCGTTTCGAGTATGAGATGCGACGCGACGGTTTCGATCCCCGCTTGCAGGATGGCTTTGATCCTAGAAACCACGGGGAACGGCCAGACTTTGATCCTCGAAGAAGAGATTTCTTTGGAGGTCCGATGGAACCAGTTTTTGGTATGCCGCCGATGATGGGTTTGCGAGGTCCTAGGGGTCCCGTAGGACCCGAAGGATTCGGGCCCCGTGGCTCCGGCATGGGATCAAGAGGACCAGGTGAGTCTTATTTCTTTTGTTTTTGGTTCATAATCGTCGACGCCTATGAATATTTAACGTATGTGTGTATATATATATTTTATTTATTTATTTATTTATTTATTTTTTTAAACACTTTCCTTAAACGCATCCTGCTTCAGGACCTTTAATATTCCATCCTCGAGGTATGGGCCCACGAGGTATGAGAATTCGACCGCCGTTCGGACCGCGCGGACCACCACCGTTCGATCCAAGAGAAGCCGATCCTTTCTTCCGGCCACCATTCGACGATGTACGCGGACCACCGGGTCCTCACATGAGACCGTTCGGTCCTATGGGACCGCCAGCCATGCACGGTCCCGAAGGGCCTTGGAGGACTCCAGATCCTGGAGTACCCCCGCCAGGTGTCCCATGGACGACCGCGCAATCCGGTAATACTCCGGAAAACGATAATCATGGCCAGAGAGAGAATCATCTTGCACGTGACAAACAAAAGGGAGGAAAGCAGCATCAGCATCAGCAACAGCAACACGGTGATTATAAGAACAATATTTCAGATAGAGAAAATCGTAACAGAAATAGGAAATCGAGGTGGGGTAACGTTAGTCCACCGATTACGGAGAATACGGACGAAGCGACATCTGCCGAAGGAATTGACGATAAGAACGACCTAACCCAGGACGGAAATTTCGATAATGTAGAGCCCAAAACCGAAGTTATTAACGAATACAGTCAATCGGTAGAGATGGAAAACGACGATGATAATAACAGTCCTGCCGAGGGAGATAACGCGGAGGAACAGAACGACGACGTTGTCGATCAGTTGAAGATTGAAAGTACCGAGGATACCAATAACGAAGAACTACATGAAAATCGTTTTAACGTGGAGGAAGAACAGAGTAGTTCATATCAATCGAACGTAGACGCGTCTTCTTCTGGCAATAATGACGTTGAACACGATCAGTGCGATGACAATGATAATAATAAACAATGTGAACAATATCAGACAGTCGGTCAAACGGTGGAGGAAGAGGAGGAGGAGGAGGACGAGGACGAGGAG
>OU426996.1:9065177-9075177 GCA_911387935.1 Dolichovespula saxonica
CTTGGAAGGCAACGATCCAATCGTTAATATTATTTTGCTCTCGATGCGTCTCGATACGTTCTCGTTTTATATTTTGCATGTGAAAGAAGAAAAGAAAACAGAAAAAAAAAGAACAAAGAAAATTTCACTCCCAAAGTCGAATACGATTAATGAAACTTTAATTATGGACATCGTAAAGTAAATGATTCCATATTTATTGATTTTATTTTAGATCACAGAAAATGATCGCCTCCCAAAGTGTTTATGTTATCGCTGTATGTACAACCTGGAGAATTTTTATGACTTCAGGACAGCGTGCGTCAATGCGGTGGCATTGCTGGAAAGATATTTACCTCCTAGCGAATTAGTAAGCCTTTATTTCTTTATATGATATATATAATAATAATCCCGAAAGGAATAACCTATTGAATATGTAATATAAATCTCTTTGAATCGTAGGCAAATAACGGGGACAAAAGTAACTACATGCAGTACAGTAATATACATGCGCAGTTTCTTAGGGAGAAAGAAAATATCCCAATGTTGATCCCCGAGGCTCCCATAGTAAATCCGAATGCCGCTCTAGGTACACCGCCGAGATTAAATTCAGACGGAGAGGCGGACAACGAAATAGAAGAGCTTCTTGAAAATAGCGGCACGGATGAAGGTATATTATATTTATACTTATATACAATTGATTCCTAGTTATGGGTTAAATAGCTTTTTAATATTTCATTATCTTTATTTGTAATCCTATCTCGTTTCTGTTCAATAAAAGAGGCAACGATAATGGATGATTCGGATAGGAAATCCGATGAATATGAAATGGATATGGAAACGAATCCTAGCGATTTCTTAGAAATGACCCCTATGGTAACGGAAGATAACGAAGAAACTAATTCCAAAGGTGGTATGCCTATGGTAACAACGCAAGAATCTACTACGGTGTTCCAACATACGTCGGAGCAACACGAAGTGTATGTGTGTTCGTTGTGTAACAAGGCATTCAGTTCCAAAGGACATTTGTCCCTTCACGCGAGAATTCATGTGGGTGCGGGTGATATCATAGGTGAGAAAGTTATCACCGATGATCATACTTCCTATAAAAGGCCTTATCAATGTGATCTTTGTAACAAATCTTATTCAACGGCTAAACATCGATGGGGACATGTATCTACTACGCACAGGTAAGAATGAATTCTTTCTCTCTCTCTCTATCTCTCTCTCTCTCTCTCTCTCTCTCTCTCTCTCTCTCTCTCTCTCTCTCTCTCTCTCTCTCTCTCTCTCTCTCTCTCTCTCAAAAAGTTTCATTATTGTATGAAACGATATATAATCTTATACGTTGGATTTAATTTTTGATAAATACGAGAAAATATAATTTTTCTTCAGAGGGCATCCTGCCGTAACGTGTGGGTATTGTTCGCGCATTTATTCAACGCGAACGAATCTCGAAGAGCATATAAAGTCGCGACACGCGGGATTCCCGGCACCGTCCGAATTATTAAACCCCCTTTACCGTTCGGAAACCAAATGTTACTGTAAAATGTGTTCGAAAATGTTCACGAGTATAGCCGAATTAAATGTTCATAGTCGTATATGTATCGGACAACGAATAGAGCTTCAAGTACAACCTGACGTTAAGATTGAATCGCATAACAGTAAAAGTCTGGTCGATACTTCGGATATATCGAGTATGGATACCGACGATGAACACAAGGGATTTAAAAGTGTGGAAGCAAAATTGGCCAAAAACCCACAGCTAACGATATTGAAGCAGGCATTGACAAAGGGTACAGGTTTAAAGAGAGATTTGGATGATAAAACGAGGGCGAATTGTAGTCCACAAAAACTAGTGAAAACAGGTAACGCAACGATGTACATTTTCTTCTTCTCTTTAAATTCCTTTTTATTCTTCGTAATACGGTGCGCTCAATGAATCAGAAAGTATTGTTCGTAATTTGATCGTATGATAATCTAATCGACAGAAGGCTGTGAAATGCAGAAGAGGTGGTACTGCGAGATGTGTCCTCAAAGTTTCACGTCGGTGGATAGCCTGAAGGAGCACGAGATAACGCATGACGCCGACAAACCTTATATTTGTATATTGTGTAAAAAAGACTTTACATTAAAATCATCCCTCAGCAGACATATCCTGGTATCGCATGGCGTTGATCCGTGCCCTTTTATAGATAGCGATAAGTGTTTAAAAAGAGTTGTCCTTACGCAGTCATGGGGTCAACAGATACCGATACCTGTGTCCGATCAGAAAGACGCTAAGGAACCTTCGGAGTTTGCTCTCTCTCCAGAAGTAAGTACTAACTCTAAAATAATAATAATAATAATAATAATGATAATAATAATAATAGTCCACCATAAAAAATATTTTGACATTTAAATATCCCATCAATTTTTTTTGTCCCCTCTTCGCACACAGACGAATATAGAGAATGAGGACGAAGACCAGGAGAGGAGTAATCATGAAAATATGGTAGAAATGGAGACAGTTTTTGTATGTGAAATATGTACGAGAGATTTTAACGACAGGGCGTCGTTGTGGTTGCACATACGTGCGACTCACAAAGAATGCGCTGCCTTTGCCTGCGGAGTATGTTTAAAAATATGTTCCGACAATACACAACTACTAAGTCACGTTAACATGTATCACGGGGGATCGAAGTTGTTGGTATCGGAACAGAGAAGGTACGTTGAAAGCTTTTAATTTTAATTTTAATTTTAATTTTAACTTTAATTTTAATTTTAATTTTACGTTAAAAATCTAATATTGTTATGTAATCGTTATGTAATCGTTGAACATAGAAATTGTTATCATTTAGTACGATATTAATTAATTAAATTTTAGGTATAGCTGCACGATATGTGGTAGACAGCACGATTCACGAAAGAAATTAATCGCTCATGTATCGATACACAATGTCAATCCAGCTTACGATCCGGCAAATTTTGTACAATTAAACACGAATTATTATAACGAAACGATGAACGGTAACGAAACGAGCGAAAATATTTTGGAGTTCGACGGTGACGAGGGAGAAAAAATAGACTGTTATATTTGTTACAAATCATTTCCGAACGAGGATCATCTCATAAGACACCAGAGAAACGCTCATAAGGTTATATATATTTTTTCAATCGATATTATTATTAAAAAAAAAAAAAAAAAAAAAATGAAAGAAAAAAAAAATTAAATAATTATCGACGAATAATGAATTATAACTTTTCTGACGCGTAGAGATTTAAAAAAAAAAAAAAAAAAAAAAAAAAACCCTAAGAGAAAGGAAAAGAAAATGTAACGACGTGTTTTTTTTTTTTTCATTAGTTCGAACAAATGACTCAGGTAGTAGATGCCATTGGTAATGGTAATCCGGCAAATATGAATGGTACTGGTAATAGGGCGCAGTATCATTTATTTTTTGTCTGCGAGCTTTGTGGTAGCTCACATCCCAGTAAATGGGAACGTTGGTTACATGTCAGTAGCACGCACAGTAACGAACCGAGTATAAAGGTATGTGTTTAAAAAAAAAAAAAAAAAAAAAAAAAAAAAAAAAAAAAAAAAAGAACAAAACAAAACAAAAAAAACCAAAAGAAAAGAAACAAAAAAAAACAAAAAAAATAGAAAAAAAATGTTAGCAAAAAAAAATCCCATAGCACGAGCCTCTTATGTGACACTATATATGTATATATATATATATATATATATATATTAATATTTTTTTTTTCAATCGAAAAAAAAAAACAAAATGAAAACTTTTTCTCACGCTCGTCTCGTCTGTTTTCAGTGCGAGCGGGACGATTGCGGGAAGATATTTGCCACGAAGGCGTTACGTAACGAGCACGTACACCACCATCACTCAGTCCAAGGTCCCTCGCCTAATACCTGCGAGATTTGCGGCAAATTATGGGGTAGCAGGGTCGATTATTGGAAGCACGTTATGGGAGTACATTCCGATACGGTCCCATTGATATGCGGGGTTTGTTTGAAAGTATTCCCGAACGTTTTGCAACTTAAAACGCACGTACAAACAAAACATTGGCCGTTGACGAACGGTGACTTTAGTTGCGACATATGCGGTAGACCATATTCGAATAAATCTAAAATGTCGAGACACAGGAAGATACATGGATTGGAAGCAGACGGTTACGATAATAACAGTATTAACGATGCCTTGAACGAGTCGTCGAAGTACGAGCACGGTGGTGGTGCTGGTGCTAGTGGTGGGGGCGGCGGTGGTGGTGGGGGTGGTGGCGGTGGGGTCGTACTACCGCCGGAAATGGATTTAACCTGTGAATTGTGCGCCGATATGAAATTTGCAAATTTGGAAAGTTTATGCAGTCACAGACGTATCGTGCACCGTCTGTTCCCTTGTGATCTTTGCAACAAGTGTTACGGCAGAACGTCCCATTTGTGGAAGCACGTAAATCGGGTGCACAAAGGTCACGTCGATATAACGTGCCCTTACTGTTTGAAAACTAGCGCCTCGAAAGACCATTTGGCCGCTCACATATCGAAGATTCATAGGTACGAGTTGGAAGTTAGAAAGGACAATAAGAATTCGATTAATTTCAATTCCCCGAACGTCGAGGACGGTGGTGGCGGTGGAGGTGGTGGAGGTGGTGGAGGTGGTGTTGGAGGCGGTGGAGGGGATGTTTTGCATTATTGCGAAAAATGTAACAAGGGATTTCACAAACGTTACTTGCTCAGGCGTCACATGAAGGGCTGTCAGAATTATCGCAAGGATCCGGCCACGTTGTTGACCCGTTGCCGTGCCTGCGAAAGGATATTCAAGGATCGAGCCAGTTTGCAAAAGCACATAGAGAATCATCACAGCACTTACACCTGCCATCTGTGCGACGAAACGATAACCTCGAAATTGGGCATAATGACTCACAATCGTGTCAAACACATGGATCATCCCGATCTTACGTGCGAGTACGTTAGTTGTAAAAAATTGTTCCGAACGAAGGAGGACTTGGAGTCGCACAGGAAGGATCACAAATATCACATAACCCCGAACGTTTGTGACTTTTGCGGCGACACCGTCGAGAACAAATTGAAATTGAAGATGCACGTACTGTCGCTCCATAGAAACGAGATAGGTGTGTCGTGCGGGGTTTGTTTGATACCCATGAAAGATCCGAAGGATTTGAAGAAACACGTGGAGGACGTACACGAGAGTGTACTGTCGAAGCCGAACACATGTCAGGTATGCGGGAAACAGTACGCGTCTAAGTGGAAGGCTTTCGATCACACGAAGAAATGTCACGGGAAGGTATTTAGAACGTGCAAACAATGTTTGGCCGTTTTCACCAATGATTCCGACATAAGAGATCATTACGAGCACGTACACAACATATCCAAGGATCAATTGGCCGCTTACGAGTATCGCATGGATATTGGTTCAAAGGTCGACGAGTACGACGTACAAACCGATATAGTGGTAAAGGAGGAACCGGACGATTTGGATTTCGATTTGGATTTGTGCGAGGACGATTTGAACAATTCGACGAAACGTAGAAGATCGTTGACCGATACCTACGATTGCGAGATGTGTCCCGAGATATTTTTGAATTGTCACACCTTGGCGAAACATTATCGGAACGTACACAATACCGATCCGATTCGTATGTTTAAGAAGATAAAACGCGACAATAACGACGACGGCGGGGGCGGAGGTGGTGGAGGTGATGGCGGAGGCGGTGGTGGTGGTGGTGGTGGTGGTGGTGGCAAGAGAAGGATGAGAAATCGTAAGAATTTCGAGTGTAGAAATTGTTTGAAACAATTTTGCACGAAAACCTTGTTTTGGAATCACATAAACGTATGCACGAGACGGAACAACGCGTTCAACCGATTGGACATGCAAGGTATGATGCCGGAGTCGATATTGGAAACGCATTTGAAGAATAACAATCAAATAAAGAAGGAGGAGAACGGTTGTGGTACGTCGTACGTTAACGAGTCGAATTTGAACATTCCTGATTTCAATTTGTTCGAGGATATCAATTTGCAATTGTCTGGACAAAAGCCTGTACCGAATTTGATGCCATTGTCGACGACGACGACGACGACGACGACGACGACGCATCATCATCATCATCATCATCATCATCTCGCCAAACCACCGGTTAAATGTTCGAGAAAGGATTCTCGTAAGGTTTACGACGAGTCGACTAATACCGAGTGCACTTGCGAGGTTTGCGGTAAACAATGGCCCGCTAAGAAACATCTCTGGCAACATTTGATACGTTTTCATCGTGCCGAGGCTGCGGTAACGTGCGGCGTTTGTTTGAAACTCTGCAAATCCTATCAGGACCTTTCGGAACATTTGAAGGCGTCCCACTCAGCCATATTGTCGTGCGAGGGTAACAATTTCACTTGCAAAACCTGCGGTCGTTATCACAACGCAAGGAGCAAATTGTTGTTGCACATGAGCATTCACATTAATTACGTCGGCAATTTTTGGTGTCAAAAGTGCCAATTGAATTTCGAAAGCGAGAACAAGTATACGGAACATATGTCGGTTTGTAACAGGGACGCGGAAGTATCGGTAGGTTGTAACGTGGAGGAGGAGGAGGAGGAGGAGGAAGAGGAGGAGGAAGAGGAGGAGGAGGAGGAGGAGGAGGAGGAGGAGGAGAATATAAAGAACGAGAACGACGAGAAGGGAAGTTTAATCGGCGACGAGACCTCGGCGGTCGAGGAGGTCGAAGAGGTCGAGGAGGTCGAGGAGGTCGAGGAGGTCGAGGAGGTCGAGGAAGTTGAAGATTTTGAATCTGAACCGGACGAGGAGGGGGAGGAGGGAGAGGGAGAGGGGGTGGTGGAGGTGGAGGAGGAAGAGGAGGGGGAAGGGGAGGGGGAAGGGGAGGGGGAAGAGGAGGAGGAGGAGGAGGAGGAGGATAGGGTAACCCAGGAGGAGAGTAACAGCGAGAATACGGATAATTCGGAGGATTCGGATAGCGCAAGTAACAACACGAGTACAAGCGACGAGGAAGGGGAAGAGGAGGAAGCGGAAGCGGAAGCGGAAGAGGAAAACGATTCCGAAAACGAACGTAGATCTAATGGTAGAACGATGATGGGGGGGGAGGAGGCATCTTGTAATACCGACGTAAGCGTAGATACCGATTCAGAAAATTCCGTTAATTCTGCTCCCATGGACGATAAAAATTTAAAGGACGTTAATCGTTTCGTTATCGGCAACGACGATAAACAACAGAGGGAGGATACCGACGGGAGGGAAAATTTGGATGGACAATCGACGATGGATCGGGAAACGGTTGGGGAAATTAAAGAAACTAATCGGGACGAGGAGGAACAACAACAACAACAACAACAACAACAGGAACAGGAACAGGAACAGGAAGAACAACAGCGGCAACATGAAGAACAACAGCAACAACAATTGGATATAAAGGAATCCGTCGATGGCGATGATACCAAGTTGAAGAATTTTCACGTAAAGGAATCGGCCGAGGATGGAAGGAGGAGCGATTTGGATTTTACGGACGACGATGGACCACCGGTTTTGAGTCCGATAATGCCGTTGTTAGAACAGGAAAACGAGGAGGAAAACGAGGAGGAAAACGAGGAGGAAAACGAGGAGGAAAACGAGGAGGAAAACGAGGAACACGAGGTACGAGAGAATAACGATACGATGGACGATATGACGAGACACAAGCTCAGTCCTATGATACCGTTGACGACGATTAACGACGATAAGGAATTGGAAATGTGCGAATTGTCTGGAAATTGTGCTGGTGGTGGTGGTAACGACGTAGTTGAGGAGACTGCTGGTGGTATTAATACTACCACCACTACCACTACCACCACCACCACCACCACTACTACTACTAATACTACTACGTCATCGTCCATGTCGAATCCAATGAATTATTATGAAAATACGGATAACTATAAGGGTACGAACGTAAACGCGTCTACAAATAATTTGGAATACGCTTGCGAGGATTTTGATAATATCGATAACGTCGAGGAGGAGGAGGAGGAGGAGGAGGTGGAGGAGGAGGAGGAGGAGGAAGAGGAAGAGGAAGGGGATGAAGAGCATGTAGAGGAGGAGGGTGTGGAGGAGGAGGAGGAGGAGGGAGAGATGGTGGAAGAGGAGGAGGAGGTGATGGACGAGGAGATGGTGGGGGAGGAGGAGGAGGAGGAGGAGGAGGAGGAGGAGGAGGAGGAGGAAGTGGAAGTGGAGGAGGAGGGTGGTGGTAGTTTATCGGCCAACGAGGATGGACAAATGGATATGGATGAACAGAACGTCGTCGATTGTAATTCTATAAACAGATACGATAAATTGGATATAACCGAGTGCATAAATGATTCCGAGGTTGATTCTTACGTCGAAAATTTAGACGAGGATATTAAATTCGAGAATGGTACGAGAGTCGACGACGTCCAAATTCATAATTTGGATGGCGCTGTATTGATGGTCGCCAATGATTCCGAGGGTAATCAGATTTTAATACAACAGAACGTATTGACGATCGGTAACGACGATTCCAATACAGGCGCCACAGAATATATTTATCAGGATACGAACGATTACGAGATCGAGGAGTTTGATGGTATAGTGACGCAGAATGAAAATAATTCGACGATACAGTCGGACGATATAATACAGGAGGAGATGGCGTACGACGTTCAGGATATATCGGAGAACGACGATAATAGCCTAATAGAGGAGGAAGTGGAGGAAGAGGAGGAGGAAGAGGAGGAGGGGTTGGAGGGGGAGGAGGTCGTTGAAATACACGATGTGGCGGAGGAACAAAGTATGAGTGCCAAAAGCAAATCAACCTAAACTTTTATAATAAGCCTGTAACAAAGTGGTGTAAGATAATTAGAGAGAGAGAGGGAGAGAGAGAGAGAGAGATAGATATCGACGTGTGAGGGTCCATAAAAGAAAAGAAAAGAGACGAAAAGAGAACAGAAGAAAAGAAAAAAAAATAGAGAGAGAGAGAGAGAGAGAGAGGTTGAGAGGGAGGGGGGGAGGCTTTCGCGTTAAAAAAATGTCGTATGTACCTTGAAAGAATGGAGATGAACATATTGTGTACAGTAGTAATAAGTACAAATATTTGTAGCTTTGGCAAATTTTTTATAGAATTTTCATATAGGACATAATAATGTACGAGATATATCATACCGAAATAACACATGCATGAGATATATCATGTTTATGTGTATATATATATATATATATATATATATATGCGTGTAAACAAAAAACAAAAACAGACGATACATGCCTCAGAAAAACTGCAAGCTTCCAAAATTTAATTTTAATCGATAGTATGTGTGTGTGTGTGTGTGTGTGTGTGTGTGTGTGTGTGTGTGTGTGTGTGTGTGTGTGTGGGTGTATGTATGTATGTAATGGCGCATAATTGATAAAAAAGAATTGTATTTTATAGGAAGATCATCGTTTGACTACAAACAAAAATTTCCTATTACTTTACAACAGACGATTCTATTATGCAATCCTTTGCATATATTGTCTAAACGCAAAAGTGAACCTCTCTCGATTTATGATTTAGTAAGGTAATTGTTAGGCAGGCCTCTTCAAAAAAAAAAAAAAAAAAAAAAAAAGAAAAAGAAATAACGACTTCAATGTGAAATATGCTTAGGATAATTCGATGACACAAGGTTTTTTTTTCTTTTTTTTTTTTTTTGTTTTCCCTCCCCCACGAATATTACTTTAAACAGGGAAGGAGGAATAATACGTCGCGCGCATCGATGAAACGCTTGAGGACGCACGTTGCTGCACTGATATTATACTTTTTAATTCTTACTCGTATTGATATTTCCATTCCAAAATAATTTCTAAGAGATTAATTAATTAATCGATTATAATTATTATTATTATTATTATTATTATTATTATTATTATTATTATGATTATTATGATGATGATGATGATGATGATAATGATTATGATGATGATGATGATGATGATGATGATTATAATTATGATTATGATTATGATTATGATTATGATTATGGTTA
>OU426996.1:9082677-9085177 GCA_911387935.1 Dolichovespula saxonica
AATTCTATCGGAGAGACTGAAGTGTTTTTATTTACTTATGCGTGCGCGCACACAAATATCGACGATATTAATATTTTTTACCAACAAGAATCCACAAAATTCCAAAAATCCGTTCAATCCAAAAAATCCACAATGGGAATTTAATTAAACCGTAGAACGGATTACGTGATCGTTGGATCGATCGTGTCCCTTAGAGAATTTCATCCCTCTGCGCACGCATTTCTCGAGATTTACGATAAAAAAAAAAGAAAAAGAAAAAAATAAAATATTATTAACTGGCACGGATAATCGAATGAAAAGTCTCGTCGAAAAAATCGACGCAGTCGATTGAACACTGTTTGTAGATCGATCGAAAAATTTGTCGAAAAAATTTGACGATCGATTCTTTAAAAAAAAAACAAAAAAATCAAATTCGAGAGAGAGTGAGAGAGAGAGAGAGAGAGAGAGAGATAGAGAATCCTTGATCGGAAGATCAAAGTGCGATGAAGGACGAACGAACGATAAATCATTTGCGAAGTAACACGTTTCGTTAACAACAACAACAACAACAATAACAACGACAACACTATCACTACTATCTACCCCTATCTCAAAAACTACACGTTAACGCACGCATTTACACGAATCGATTGGAAAAGGACCTAGCATGTGAAGTCCAGCGAAATAAGAAGAAGAAAAAGAAGAAGAAGAAGAAGAAGAAAAAGAAGAAAAAAAACGAAGAAAACGAAAAAGAAGAATAATAAATATACGAGAGCACAGCAACAAGATTTACAACTCGGCTGGTAGGTTTTCACTCTGGAAGATTGTATTCTCAGTTTTCACCACCGGCAGCACCAGCACCACCACCACAACCGTTACTACTACTACAACTGCTACAACTACTACAACTACTACAACTACTACGTCTACTACTACTACTACTACTATCATTACTACCATCACTACCACCACCTGCTACTACCTATTTACCAATAATACGTACCGGTTATACTTTCGCAAATATAAAATAACAACGAAAAAAAAGAAAAATAAAAAAAGGTCGACCGTCACGTAGATGTTCCACGTTCGGTATAAGAGTGGAGGGGGTGGTGGGTGGGTGGGTGGGACGAGGAGGAGGCGGCGGGGGGTGGGGGTGGGAAGGGACGAGACGCGAGACGTCGTGTGGTGTCGGCGTCTCGACGTCGGCCGTCGTTATAAGTCAAAGTGTGTTGGTAAGCGTGCCCACGTTAACTTCTGGATAAAGTCGGGGTGGGGAGGGGCGGGGAGGGGTGGGGGTTAACGGTGGTAGTGACGGTAATAGTAATGGTGGTGGTGGTGGTTGTGGTGGTGGTTGGTAAAAGATCGTGCGTTAGAGCTTACGTTGAGTGTAGTCTGTGCGTGCGTGTTTGTGTGTGTGTGTGTGTGTGTGTGGTGTATGTGTGTGTGGGGGTGCAGGGGGGGTATCGTTTGGTTCGATACGTGCGCGCGCGCGGGGCAAACGAATCGGCTCTTCGCGGACAGTGCCGCCACAGCTCTCGAAAGAGACGCCCGTGATTTTGCACCCCTCGCTCCCACGAACCAGAATCTAACGGACTATACGACGAGGGTGCTGCACACACCACGGCTCTCCACTATCCGTCTATCTCTTTCTTTTTCTTTTTCTTCTTTTTCTTCTTCTTCTTCTTCCTCTTCTTCCTCTTCTTCCTCTTCTTTTTCTTCTTTTTCTTCCTCCTCCTCATATTCCCTCCCTACCTTTTCAACTTTTTCTTATTCCTATTCTCGTTCTTCTCGTTCTTCTTCTTCTTCTTTATCCTTTCCCTTTTCTCAATCTTAACGTCCTACGATTCTATATCCGTACCAGTCTCCAACCCTCTCACCCATTTATCAAGCTTCTATATTCCCCGTTCTATATTCGTCCAACCCTTAACATTTGTCCACAACTCATTCCTATTCCAGTTATATTATTTTCATCGTTCCGTATCCTTTACCTATTCTTATCGTTCAAATTATTATTCCCCTTATTTTTCTTCTTCTTCTACTTCTACTTCTTCTTCTTCTTCTTCTTCTTGTAATAATAATTATTATCATCGTCATCGTCATCATCGTCATCATCATCATCGTCGTCGTCGTCGTCGTTGTAATCTTTTTATTCGCCCAATGCCCCTTCCGCGTATCATTGGCGTCGACCTCGTGAAAGCCCGAGCACGCTCGTGACGTGCGTTCTAACGCTACGTTAAACGTAAGCGTACAAATTCGCGAGTGCAGTTCGAAGGAATATATCGAGAGGAGGAGGAGGAGGAGGAGGAGGAGGAGAAGGAGGTGGAGGAGGAGGAGGAGGAAGAGTAAGGAGTAGGAGGAGTGGAGGAGAAGGAGAAGAAGGAACGGCAGCTATCGAGCCCTCTCCAGTATTTTTGTGATTGTGAGATGGTGTTAGTGAACGTGCTGGTGCTGGTTGCTACCCTCTGGTTGGTGTTCGCGGAGCGTTCATCGAAAACGCTTTAAAAATATTCTCTCTCTCTCT
>OU426996.1:9087677-9102677 GCA_911387935.1 Dolichovespula saxonica
CCAATGATATCTCGTAGGGGTGGTAGCGAGGGGTGTAAAGGTCCACCCGGTAGTAGTAGTAGTCCGCCTAGTAGCGGCTCCGAGGACAACGGTTTCGTTAATCGTCCTCGGGTGGCGGGTCTCTACGTGAAGAATCTAAGCAGAGAGGAATTGGACAGTTTGGCGGAGGAAGGTATTTACGGTCCTAAGGGTGATCCTAACGACGAGAGGAGACGCGAGGGGGGTAGCCAAAGGAGTTTGAATTTGCCCGGTACGAGTCGGCCCGAATTCGAGGGTTCTGGAGAGAATCGTTATCCGATCGGTTATACTTCAAGGACACCTCAACCTCCTAGAAGATCGGGTATCGGCATTCGATACAACAACGATAACGAAAGGAGATTAGAGCATCATGGCGGTTCGGTCCCGATCGAGAGGGGTTGGCCGAGGCGTGGGATTTACGAGGAGGGCTCGAGGGTACTTCACGGTTCGCAGTTACGCGAGTCCTTCGGTTCTAACGACAGTTGGAAGTCGACGTTGCACCAAAAACAGGGCGTACGCCCTAGGATCGATCGCAATTCATCGAAATCGAGAGTCAACGTCGTTGGTACGGCCGATGACCTGCGAGGATACGCGTCGATCGAGCCGAGATCGTCGACGGGTTCGCGCAACACTGATTTCGTTTTCGAAAGGAGTCGCTCGAGGAGCCCCGAGGAACCACCGGTACCTCTTCTTACAGCCCGTAGAACGCGAACGAGGACGACGGACAAGAATGACGACGACGATGACGACGATGACGACGATGACGACGATGACGTTCGGGAATCCGTTAAAGACGATAAGGGCCAAACGACGATCAGGCGTTCGCCACCGCCTTACGCCGGCCTGAGTCCACCAGAGTACACGGTTTACGACGATTACGATTACGAGGATGGCCTCGCGAGACTATTTCCAAGGTGTACCGGCAAACTCTACGCCGAGAGTCCGCGGTACGAAGAAATGCCAAAGATAACGAACACGGACGAGGGTGAGATCGTTGCGGACGAGGGTGGAAACGAATCGAGGAGGAAAAGGGATATCGTAACCGTGGAGGACGATAAAGTTAATAATATCGATAAGGTATTAACGAAACGGTTGTCACCGACGGCTAAGGACAACGAACGAGTGGAAGAGACTAAGACTAAGACGACGACGACGAGGATGCCGACGACGAGGATGCCGAATACGTCCTCGAAAAAATTGGTATCCTCGAGGATCCAGGATAGTACGAGATTGCGTCCACCGTTGGTCGGTACCGCCGGTACGTCCGCTGATTCTGGTACAGGTGATTCCGGAAGTGCCGAGATCCAACCAGACGCCATTATCGGTACACCGAGGGGTAGCACGACCATAACACTGGACACCGTTAACCCCAATCTCGCCGAGGGAAGATCACCGGGCTCGAAGACACCCGGCAAGGGTGGCAAACAAACGGTCAAACCTTTTACGAAGGAGAGCCTCGACAGGTTAGAAAATCGTACGGTACAATTGGTCAGGGATTATGGATTTCAACCTAAAAGGAAGATGTCGGTCGAGGACGGTGCCGTTCTACCAATGAAATTCGAACCATTCCCGACCGAACTTTATGGCAGGCCACTCGAAGAAATCGATAGCTTTATATACGACGAGGTAAGTCACAATTCTCGGATATCCGATGTTCCGTTTTTCTCTTTTCTATTTTTCTTTTACCCCCCACAACTTTTTATCTTTCTTCTTCTTTCTTTCTTTTCTTTTTTTTTTTTTTTTTTTACGTTCGATCTTTCCCTCAAACTTCATCGTTAAGCGTAATAACAATAATAATAACAACAATAACGATGATAACGATGATGTGTCTTAGAACGATGATGATGATAAAAAAAGACGTAATATTTATTTTCCATTTTTAAATGATCCTTAATGGATAATTAACGTCGTTAATAGTGTTATTAACCCAATAGGAGAATCACAGTAACGAACGATAAAGAGTACGATAATAAGCACGCAATCGTTTTCTTTTTTACTTTTCTTTTCTTTTTTTTTTTAATTTTATCATGCAAACACATTGAATCGACCTTAACCAAATTGTTGCAGTCGAATGAGGGAGTGCATAAGAGTGTTTGTGTGTGTGTGCAAGAGAGAGAGAGAGAGAGAGAGAGAGAGAGAGAGAGAGAGAGAGAGAATTCTTGTTAAGTATCGTTTATCTTAGTGATGATCTTTGTGAAAGGATTAGCCGTATGAAATCCCCCGTTTTCGAAGAGACTATCCACCCTCTCCCTTTTCATACTCCAACCCCCATCCCCCGTATCTCCTTCTCTTTCTCTCTCTCACCCTCTCTCTCTCTCACTTCGCCACCCGTTGCTTTC
The DNA here is from genome assembly GCA_911387935.1 of Dolichovespula saxonica. NCBI lineage: Eukaryota > Metazoa > Arthropoda > Insecta > Hymenoptera > Vespidae > Dolichovespula > Dolichovespula saxonica. The sequence goes on from OU426996.1 coordinate 9,090,035, forward strand.
CACTTTGACGACACGGCTGTACGGTTATCCCTAACGCTTAGTTGCTTCCCCCCCACAACTAACTATAATGTCGCATGTGATGTTCGTATTAAACTTAAACTCTTTCGGAATTTTCCTCGTTATTGACGACGGGGGCGTCGTTCTGTTTCCACGAACACGAAACAATATTTTCACGCGATTGCGACGACGTTGATTTCGGTTCGATATTACGAAAGGGTGGGATGGGCGAAGGGGTTGGTGGTTGATGGTTGGCGGTGTCGCGCTCGGGAAAATCTGACGTAGATGTAAATCACTGTCTCGCATAATTTTGAGAGTCGGTTTGAGCGAAGGATTAAAATTAAAAGAAAAAAAAAAAAAAAAAAAAAAAAAAAAAAGAAGAAAAAAAAAGAGGAAACAAAAATTTGTATCCATCGTTCGTTTCAAGTCGCATCGTTTCAAATCGCGTTAATACGAACGTTAACAATTTTTCTTTTTTTTTTTTTTTTTTTTACGACGATATCGTCGAAAACGAATAGTCGTACGGCTAAGCTCGTTTTAATTCGATCTGGATTATTTCATTTGGAATTCGCTTGGTGTTGTGTCTTTTTTCTTTTTTTCTTTCTTTCTTTCTTTTTTCTATTCTCAAAGTACAGAAATATATCGAAACGAGAAATACATGGACACGGATCACTTGAGCGATCGAGGCCACGTATTTATATCGTGCGATACTTTTTCTTCTTTTTCTTCTTTTCTTTTCTTTTCTTTTTTCTTTTTCTCTCTCTTTCTCTCTCTCTCTCTCTCTCTCTCTTATCGTCCAATCGAACGCGAATCGAATAAAATGAATATGATCGACGACGATTAACGGACGGAGATAATAATAATAATAATAATAATAATCATAATTTAATGGCGGAACGCGTCCGATTAAAAAACCCTCCCCTCCCCTCCCCCCTCGCCACGCGTACGACGCGCTAAACCTTCTTCGGATTGTTAAGTTCTATTCGAGTGACGATTAATATCGAAATTACTGCTCGGATCGATTATCGTTAAGTATTCGATGATTTGTTTCATACGGAGAAAGAGGTTTATTTCGAAGCTCGAGATTATTTGATCGAAGGAAGGGGAGGGTGGGGGAGGGTAGAGGGTGGTGGGTGGTTGGGTGGTTGATTGGGACGAAATATAAGAACGGTGTGCGTGTTCGACGAAAAACGTGGAAATTCGATCGTTGATTTGGTTCGGGACGAGAGCTACGGGGTGGGTTGGGGATGGGGTGGTAGCGTGGGATGGGTGGGGGTGGGGGGTGCGAGGAGAGACAATTGTTACGAAAATTTCTTTACCTCGAAGGACGGAAATAAGAAACGTGCCGCGACAATGAATTTCTTATAAATCGCGAGCTCGCAAACATGATTAATGATAAATGGGGTTTGGGTCGCGTTTTTACAGTATAATACGATTTGAATAACGACGCGATTAGTGAGAAATAATGGCGGATTAAATTGGGACGTGATTAAGACAAGTTATCGATTTCTATGATCTTTCGGTGGGTTAATTTCGAGAATAAAAAAAAAAAAAAAAAGAAAAAAAATAAAGGGAGGAAGACGTTGGAACATTTTGCAAGTGTAAATGTAATTAAAAAAAAAAAAAAAACGAAAAAAAAAGAAAAACGTTAACACACGAATCCTCACGAAATCTTGGATTATGGATAGAATACGCGTTTGGGGTGGGATCGATACGATGGATCACGTAGATCGGGAACGTATTGTATCTCGATCGGAATATAATTCGACGTTTGATACTTTGGACTGTGCGATCTCACCCTTCGTCCTCCTGAATCCCTCATCCCTTAATCACTTCGTGCCCCTCGGTCGCACGGGAATAGGTTTTGTTATTTATTACAATCGAATCGGCGGTATGTATATAAATGAGAATTGTGCGGGTTCATGTTTTAATACCATACCTCTGTTTGTGTGCGTGCGTGTGTGTTTGTGTTTGTGACTCTGGCTCTCTCTCTCTCTCTCTCTCTCTCTCTCTTTAGAACGGCTATAGGTTTACAATGCGGAGGCACCCTTACGTCACGGTAAATGCAAACAGTGTTGCGGAACCTTGCGTGAAAAGAGCCCTGACGAAGGCTATTGGAAATCCTTTCACAATGGAATAACGGGGATCCATTTCGCGTGTATTGAGAGAAGACACGATACCTATATGGTATAATAGTAAGGTTTTCTTGAAAGATAGAAAAGAAGGAGGAGGGTGGGAGGGAGGGAGGGAGGGAGGGAGAAGAAGTGGAAGAAGAAGTGGAAGAAGTAGAACTAGAACTGGAAGAAGAAGTAGTAGTAGTAGCGATGGTGATGGTAGTAATAGTAGTAGTAGTAGTAGATCGGGGTTGCCAATAGACCAGTTTTATCCGAGATAAAAAGAGACAGACATACTGAAAATGTTTTCAAACGTGGTACTTCTTTTCGAACATTTTTCGACGTACATATATATATATATATATATATATATATATATATATATATATATATCGAGTGAATCTATATATGTAGGATGAATCCACGAAACTTTTTAAATGGAAACTTTCAAAATTCTTACTTAATTTTAAACAATAATTACTCTCTTAACATATACACATATATTTTTTGTATTTCTTTTTCTTCATACATACATATATTTTTATTTTCGATTACGTACATATATATATATGTATATATATTTTTATTTTTTCTTACTTTCTTTCGTTCTTTCTTTCTCTCCTAATTTCGGATAATAAAACTCTACGTGACTATTATCGTAAAATTATCAAGACCTAAGATTACAACCTTCTAACCCCTTCTCCTATCCACCCCATCCCCATCCCCCTTCCCCTCCCCGCCTTAGGAATAATGAAATCGTGGGACGATGCGAACGATTTTCTAAAATTACCTACTAAGAACCCATTTTTCGATCCAATTTGAGAGACCTCTCGTACGGGATGGGAATCTTATTGGCCGGGGCAAGTCGACGAGGATTAAAAAAAATATTACTTATATTTCGTCCCAATTCATTCTCGTACGAGTTTCGCGTCGAAACGAAGGAAAAAAAAAATGCAAACAAAAAAAAGAATCAAAAAAAAAGAAATAAAGAGAAAAAAAAACGCATCGAATTAAAGCAAACTTTAATTAAATAAAAACATAAAAAATAAACATTAAATAAACTCTTAAAGAGTTTATTCTAATCTCTCGAGGATACATGTCACTTCTAATCTTTAGGATTAGAGGGTGGGTGGGAGGGAGGTCGCTGTTTTAGCTATCAAAGATGGCGTAAAATTCGAGAGTGCGAACGCGTTGCGTTGGATGCTTTGGAAATAAGCGACCGAGGGGTGGTTATGTTCGTAGGAAAGGGAGGTTAGGGATGAGACGGCGAAGAGTAAGAAGGGGGTTGATAGGCACGAGAGGGTTGGGTGGGTTGGGTGGGTGGTGGTTGTGGTAAATGGAAACGCTTTCGACGTTCGATGTGAATACGGATCAATGTCGATAATGTCGACTCGGTAGGAATCGTTCGAGTAGATTGCATAAGAGGGTCAGTTATAGTGATAGCGAAATTGTGTGTGTGTTTCTAAACGCGGCCTAAGGAATACTACATCATGTATTTATGTATGTATATATATCTATATATGTGTGTGTGTGTGTGTGGATCATTATGAGGTGAACTTTGAATATACATTGGCATTATGTTTGCTTATGCATTAAATTTGTGCAAATTAATTTCTTACTATACTTTTGGTTATTTATTCCTGATTACGATCATTATTATATATATATATATATATATATATATATATATATATATATATATATATATATATATATATATATATATATATATATACGTATGGTACGTAAGTATGTATACGTTTTAAGAGACACGTACACGCTTATATGTATATATATGTATATATATATTTTTTTTTCTTTACTTATTTTTTTATTTTTTATTTTTTTTTTTTTTAATCGACTCATTCTCAAATTAATCGTACAATCAAATTCCTTCGCGTCGGATGAGTTACGATAGATAATTCAGGGTGTTGTTTTTAATTTTTTTTTTTTTTTATTCTTTTTTTTACTTTTTATTTTTTTTTATTTTTTTTTATCAGGACGACACGTCAGAGCCGCGGAATCGTAGGAATTGTTCAAGAAAAATCGATGAGCGTGTAAACGCGTGACGGTTTTAAGTCACCTCGTTGCCGCTTAGCACCGTCCCGTGTTGTCAACTAAAACGTTCGTACGTTCCTATAGGATTCAAACGTTGTAAATGTAGGTGTTTTCTCTCTCTCTCTCTCTCTCTCTCTCTCTCTGTCTGTCTCACTCTCTCTTTCTTTCACTTTTTCTATATAACAAATCGAACCTCACGGGTGCAGAGCCAACAGTAGTCAAGCTCGAAGTCTAGTCAGACTTTATTAGTCCGCCATCGTACGATACCAGAACAGACCAGAGTATACCAGAGTGGATGAGAGCAGAGAAGAGCAGAGCAGAGTAAAGGAAAACATAGGACGGAACAACAAAGCGCAACGCATCGCGACGGTGGTGACACCTTAAAAATGTGGAAACGAATGGGGAAGATCGAAGTACGAACGTTCTCGCTCATTAACGTTCGTCGAAAACAAAGGCAAAAGGGTTATATGTAGATCGTACGAACGATCGATCGGTCGATCGGTCGATCGATCGATCGATCGATCTAAAAAAACACGACTGGCGGCAGTCTCACGGTCAGTTTAATCTCTTTGGACTTCGAGCGTTTTCTTCTTTTTTTTTTTTTTTTTAATTTTATTCCTTTTTTCTGTTTTGTTCTTTTTACCTTTTCTTTTTGTTTTCCTGTTTTTTTCTTTTTTTTTTCTATAGTTGGGAACATGTGCGCGTATATATACATGTATTTATCACTTATATACCTGTAGGATAATATTAGTAATAATAATTTTTATGTGTAATTAATATGGATATATATATATATATATATATATATATATATATTATTACGGAATAGTATATTTTAAAAAATATGTAATATATATGTACTATAGAATACTTATATGTTTACCCATAGTACATAATACTATACATACACAAACACACACACACACACATATATATATATATATATATATATATATATATATATATATATATATATGAGATGTAATACATAGAAGTATGGTTAATGAAAAATTTCAAATATAAAGGATGGAGAAAGATGTAACGGATCGATGATTCTCTCTCATTTCAATAGAAAACGTGACTGCGTAGTTGACAAAATGCGTTCGATACTTTCATCTCGGTCTTTTAATTATCGCCATTATTTCCCATTGTTGTTCTCGGACAAGCGCTCTGCCTTTTAATGGAAAGTTTACACGCTGACATTCTGAACAATCTAGACTGAAATATCCCGATATATATATATATATATATATATATATATATATATATATATATATATATATATATATATATATATATATATATATATATATATCTGATGGCAGGCTATTCCACGAGAGACTTTCATAAACCATCAGCGTGTAGAATCGAAGTGACACACATATTTCCATACTCGTGGCATCTAATAATTTCTAAGATACCCGTAAACCTCATCAACGACACTACTCTCATTCTAAATGCCTTTGTTCGTATCTTTATAATATACTTATATATATATATATATATATATATATATATATATATATATATATATATATATATCATGTAGGCTAGTCCTTTCATTATTCGAATTATTCCAAGAGTCCACATTGGCACATAAATCGTATGATACCATACATATATAAGGTATATCCGATTATTTACATAATTATTACGACAACAAACGAATGATAGAATGAAAAGGACGAAGACGGGGAAATATTTTTCAAACGAATCTATCGTACGTTTCCTCAAGAACGATAATATTTTAAACGTACGTTATCGCGGTCGATATAAAAAACGTGTTTTTTTTTTTTTTATTTCTTTTTTTTTTTTTTTTTTCGAAACGTCACGTCTAACGCGCGTGTGTATTTTTAACGTGGTACCATTGTTCGACTCGATAAGCAAGAGATTCGACGACCCGTCACAGAGCGGGTCCTATGCAACTCTCCCGATAAAGGGTCGTTAGTGGTTATTAGAACGAAAAACGATCGAATACTGTCCCTTTTTTTATTTCATTTTTTTTTGTTTATCTACGAATACGTTCAAACGTAATCGCAATAATGAACGGACGGTTTTTAAAAGGCACGCTAAATGCGGGCTGCTGGTATATGCGTTTTATTTCAAGGACATGACGTCACGGAAAATGACGGAACAAAGGAGGATAAGATAGAACGAGAGAGGGAAGAATGGATTCGGGCTAAATACGAAAGGGTTACTCCTCGGCTCGGTTCGAGGAGTAGGTTCAATTCGACTTTTGGATTGATATCGAGGTTAAAGTCCGAGATTTATATCTTCTTTTTTTCTTTCATTTTTTCCTATTTTTTTTTTTACGGAGATTTTCTTCGTCGTTTCTTGCTCGGAATTTTTTTTTTTTATTAGTTTAATTAGTTCGCCCGCGAGATCTAAGATTATCCGTGACGGCTTGGATGATATAAAAAAATTAAAAAAAAAAAAAAGGAAAGAAAAAGAATAATAACTGAAGTAATATTTCCATCCTTTAACTGTAATTTCTCTTCTTAAAGTCGGATAAAAATTACCTGTACGTGTGTATATATATAGATGTATGTGTGTGTGTGTGTGTGTGTGTGTGTGTGCGCGCGCGCGTGTGATTAAACTTGTAAAATTTGATATTCAAAAAGTTCTCGAAAATCGTAACGATCGAACAATCGATTTTTTAAAAGGGGATCTAGTCTAGTATCTTTGTAATCATTTTAGGAAACTTTACGAGCCATTATATATATCGGGTATGACAATAGTTACGTTTATTTCATTGCTGTGTTTCCTAAGAATAGAAGATCGATCGTACGTTTTCGAGAGTAAGAGAGAGCGAGGAAGAGATAGATAGAGAGAGAGAGAGAGAGAGAGAGAGAGAGAGAGAGAGAGAGAGAGAGAGAGAGAGAGAGAGACATTAAAAAAGTAGTTTGAACAAACTCGAGTAATCCTGTAAGACGAAAAAGGAAGAATAGATAACACCAAATCGCTAAAAGTTTTCCCGCATTCTACTTTGAGATAAAAAAAGAACCTTGTCGATTCTCTCCTTTTGTTCGTTCTAAACGTTAACGGAAGATATATATATATATATATATATATATATATATATATATATATGTCTATTGGTAGACGAAGATTACGATGTTTCTTTGTGAAACAGCATTGTACACGTTTAAGTACCTTCCAAAAAAAAAAAAAGAAAAAATAGGCAAAAGGTAAAAGGTATAAAGGGATAAAAAAGTGATATGGTATTTTAAAGGAAAAAAAAAAAAAAAATAAAATAAAATTCCACGAGACACAAGATAGAGATATATATATTCACGTTCGTGGAATGGTAGCGAATGATTTAAATAGTAAAAAAAAAAAAAAAAGAAAACAGAAAAAGAAGAAAAGTAAAAGAAGAATGACGAACGGCTCGAAGATCGATTGAAAATATTTCTTTTCTTCCTTCTTTTTTTTCTTTGTATTTTTTTAACACCCGTCGAAAAGATTTTTCATCGATCACGACCGATCGATCGATCGGAATAATTTGTTCGTCTCTCTGTGCGTGAATTATTTTCTTTTCTTTTCTTTTTTTTTCTTCTTTTCTCCAATTACTCAACTTTAAATTCACTGCGTTCACACACACACACACAAATATATATATATATATATATATATATATATATATATATACACACACTTTTTTTATAATTACTAAACTTTTCTGTTCTTTTCTCTCTTTTTTTTTTCTAATTACGAGAATACATACATATATATATATATATATATATATATATATATATATATATATATATATATACACGATCCAAACGTTTCATACGTTTGATCGGTCAACAATATGTTATATGTCATCGTAAATGTGGCTTTTTGCGTAAACACACAAACACACAAATACACAAACACGTACACACACGCGCAAAATATATATATATATATATATATATATATATATATCTGTAGGCGTTTCCGCTTATGTATACGCGTATGTACGTTAGAGAGAGAGAGAGAGAGAGAGAGAGAGAAAGAGTGACGTTGCGTCTCTTCCTCCCATCCCTCTCCCCTCTTCCACCCTCCCACCCTTCCAACACCCAACCCATCCTCCTTATCCCTCCCCGCGTTGCATTTAGCGTGAAACGTAGGAGGAAGATGATATGTTGTTGGCTATTGGTTGCTGCCCTTCTCTAATGCGGCCTCCAGAAATGTGCGTGTTACCGCACTGCGCTTACTGACACACTTCGTCTGATTTATATACACTTTATTCACATTTAGAAAATGGTCTGTTTTTTTCTTTTTTTCTTTTTTTGAACGTGACCGTCGACCATCGTTGTTCCTATCGTCGAATAAGAGCGAGCTAGTGAGATTAGAGAGAGAAAGAGAGAGTGAAAAGAAATAGGAAAAGAAATGGAATATATTAAATCGAGAAGATTTCGAACAAGAGTCACGTGTAAGTCGAACTAACTTCAACGATACTTCAAATAGCGTAATTTTTTAATTTTATACTTTTTATTTTTCCTCTCTCTCTCTCTCTGTCTCTGTCTCTGTCTCTGTCTCTCTTTACTTCTTTTTCCCGTTTTTCTTCCGTTTATTTTATTTTCTTTTTTTTTTATTTGCTCGATCGAGACGTACATACATAAAGAATTTTATATATACTTCGGTCGGGTATCGTTGCTCTCAATCGTTCTTTCTTTTTCTAATTTCACTCTCTCTCTCTCTCTCTCTCTCTTTCGTCGTTAACCGCGATATGTCGATAATGACAATAGAGTCGTTAGTTAACTATAGTTCTCGATCGATCATCTCGTAACGTTCGACACGAGAACCAAATTTAGAACTCTATTTCTTTCCTTTGCCATATTTTTTTTTTATATCCCTGTTTTCGTTCTTTTCCTTTTTTTTCTTTCCTTTCATCTCACTCCTTTTTCTTTTATATTTATTTATTTACTTTGTTGATCTGACGATTTGATTTGATTTGATTTCGAAAAATCGATAATTATATTATCTATTTAAATTATTATACATACATTTTATATATATATGTATATATGTATATGTATGTGTTAGGTTGGAATAGAATAAGTGATATAATGTCGACATTTTTGATATTTTTTTATCGTACGAACGAACGACCATTTATTTATTTATTTATTTTACATTAATAGATACTATAACATTAATAATACTACACTGAACGGTATTGCATTATAAAATTTAGATTCAGATTTTTGATTAAATTAGATTTAGATATTCGTATGCAGTTGTAACGTATTTCGTTATTTTTACTGAAGGAATATTTAAGTATTTCCCCTCACAACCTCACCCTATCCTTTTTTCTATTTCTCTCTTTCTCTCTGTCACACACACACACACACACACACACAAACACACATACGCACACATATTATATGCACCAACGTATACGTAGACGTATTCGGGATTTTTGAAATTATTTTTCCCCGGTGCAGGAGAATTTTTCGTAGGAAAGAAATTATTAAAGTCGGCTAACATTTGAAAAGGGAATTAGAATAAACCATAAAAGACACAAATATATATATATATATATATATATATATATATATATATATATATATGCGGAAGAGTAGTATAAACGAGTGTTTGCAGATTGTCCTTTCTTCTTATAAGAGAGCCAGAGTCCGAAAACATATATATATATATATATATATATATATATATATATATTTGTATGTATGTATATATGTGTATATATATTTCTTGGTAGCATAGAGTAAAGTAAACGTTAGTAAGCGTTTGCAAAAGGGACACTTGAATAATTTAGAAAGAAGCAACGGCACCCAGTCGCATTCGCGTTACCAAGAACGACCTTCGACCTTTCAATGGCATCAATGGCACTTTTTTTATTTTTTTTTTCTTACTTTTCTTTCCCTCTCCCTGTTTCCCTTTTTTCTTCTTTTTTTCCCTTCCTTTTTTGTTTTTTTTTTTTTTTTTTTTTTTTTATTTTGCAGACACACGTTATATAACGGGAACGTGATTATTTTTTCTTTTCTTCCTCTTCCTTTTTTTTTCTTTCCCTTCCTTTTTTACTCCCTCCCTTTCCCCTCGATAACCTTTGGGAATTGAACTTTTGCTTATGTGCAGGTATTTATATACATATTTTTTTTTTTTTATATCCGAGATATTTCGACGATTGAGTGCAGGTTTGGTATTATTAAAAATTAATTTAATCTGTTCAGGAATTAGTTTTTTATTTTTAATTATTTTTTTTTTATATCTATAATCGTAGAAAATGTGAGACAAAAATAAAAAAAGGAAATTAATTACATGCTATTCGCGTACTCGCGCGAGAAAATTAATAGTTTTCTTGTTAATTTGAAAAAAGGATATTAAAGATACGATCACGATTATTACTTGCGACGAAATAATATATGTAATTATAGTGTATATATTTAAAATTATATATATTCGAATGAATTAAAACGTCTAAGCGATATCTATGTCACTTCTATTTTGTTCCGTGACATTTTTACGTATTCTACGATACGTCAATTATTATAATAATTAATTATTATTATTATTATTATTATTAATTATTATCACGCAATTACGTAACGACGAGATGGAAGAAACGAAAAAAAAAGGAACAAGCTAGTAAGATATATTTATTCGTGCAAAAAAATAATTAAGAAGAATATATGTCAAACTTGGATCAGCGTGTAATCAAGCTTAATAAACAAACGGACGAACGAACGAACGAACGAACGAACATACAAACAAACAAACAAACAAAAAACAGAAAGCATGTCCTTTTAATATCCACAAATGATTCAGACAGAGCGCGTCCACTTACATTATCACCGGCCCAATTTTTATTTTCTTTTATTTTCTTTTTTTTTTTTCATCGATACCAGATACGTTGTATGTCCGTCCATCGTTTTGTTAGTTCACGTATAAAACACTTTCAATCTCTCTCTCTCTCTCTCTCTCTCGTCTTTTTCACTTTGTGAATATAAAAACTTTGCTCTCGTCGCGTTTAGAAAATATCTACGAAGAAGAGTATTATCACCGATAACGGAGAACATAGGAGAAACAAAAAAAAAACATGGAAAGAAACTAGAAGAGAAGGAGTTAAAGAAGGAGTAAAAAAAAAAAAAAAGAGGGAAAGAAGGGACGAATAAAAAAAAATAATGAAAGAAATAGAAACGAGAGGAATTAGAGAGAGAGAGAGAGATAGAGATAGGAAAGGCAACAAAAACAAGGATGAAGAAGTAGAAGTAGAAGAAGTAGAAGAAGAAAAACAACAAAGTTGTCGCAGAATAATAAAAAAAAAAAAGAGAGAGAGAGAAAAGGGACGTCGAGGGTAAAAATCATTTTAAAGGAGGGACGAAGATAAAGAATGAAGTAAGAAGTAGAAACGAGAAGAATTAGGGAGAGATAAAAAAAGAAGAGAGACAGACAGAGAGAGATAGAGAGAGATAGATAGAGAGAGAGAGAGAGAGAGAGATAGGGGAGACAAGAAAAACAAGGATGTAAAAGTACAAATAGAACTAGAAGAAGAAGAAGAAGAACACCATCGTCTCAGAATAATAATAAAAAATGAAAAGAAAAGAAAAAGGAAAAGAAAAAAAAAAAAGAAGTAAGGGTCGTCGAGGGTGGTAAAAATCATTTAACGAGGGACAAGTTCCGAAAGAGGTTAAAAAAAAAAGTTTTAAGTTCCTCTCGTCTTCTTTAAAGTTTCGTTCGTGTTATTTACCCTGTTACGAACGGGGCGATCAATCACCAGCGCGAACCATTTTACAAAATAATGTCATAACGCGTTGATTTACCAAAACGTCATTATCAAATTCACGTTCACGAACTGGCTCCGATCAATGTTATTTAACAACGTACGCACACAGATATACACGCATACACGCATATCACGAACGTACACACCTGAATACACTCATGCATTATACAAACACATACGCATACGCGCACGTACACGTACACGTATTGTAACAAGCGAAGATATATATATATATATATATATATATATATATATATAAAATAATATAATATTTTATTTATAATTTATTAATATAATATTTATTAATATAATTTATTAATATTTATTATTATATTATTTTATTAATATAATATTTTATATATATATATATATATATATATATATAAAATAAACTATAAATTATAAATATAATTAAATACTATTAAATATATATATATATAAATATATATATATATATATATATATATATATATATATATATATATATATATATATATAAACCTGTTTTTATTACGTTTCATATCCGCGAAGAGATCGTGTGTGAATACGTGAACGATTACGTGGTTGATGATGGTGGTGTTGCACACGCACACGCACACGCACACGCATGTAAGAGGGTGGTGGGATTGTGGAGTTGGATCGAGGGGAGGGGGTAGGAGGGGTGGTTGGATCTCTTTAAGGAAGGAGACATTAAATAGGAATGACGATGGGCGATGACGGAACGGTAGGAGGGTTGGGT
>OU426996.1:9112677-9115177 GCA_911387935.1 Dolichovespula saxonica
ACGTGGCGTGTTTTATATCTCTGCGAACGACGTCGTAAGAGCTCGCGTTTATCATGAATTTTAATAACTTTTGGTAATTGGTACGAGCAAAAGAAATTATATTCCTCGTTTATGCGAGGATTAAAAAATATTTCAAGAAAAAATTAAAGGATTCTTTCTAATGGTTTCAATCTTTTTCTCTCTCTCTCTCTCTTTTTTTTTAAATATTTATTTCGCATAAACTACTCCTCTCTCTCTCTCTCTCTCTCTCTGTACCTCTATCTATCTCTCTTTCTTTTTTTTTTATATTTATTTTGCATAAACTACTCCTCTCTCTCTCTCTCTGTATCTATTTATCTATGTTCATCTCTATCTATCTCTCTCTCTCTCTCTCACGCTCTCACGCTCTCTCTCTATCTATCTTTCTCTTCCTCGTTCCTTATTAGATTCTCTCCGGCACGATCCCGTGGGAACACCGGGTATCTTATAAATAAATAGACAGATTCTACCGGGTTGATTATTGAGCGAGAACATGTTTTCATATCTTCAAAGGCATCAATCTCTGCACGCTTTAAACAAATTATTATTAGTCAACCGTTTTCCCCGATAATATTGACATGTATGTAAATATTAAATAACTACATACACACACGCGCACACGCGCATACAAACACACAAACACACACACATATGTATACAATTATATTATACTCGTAACGTTTTATAATTTTTTTTATTTTATCATACATTTATCTTAATTCGTTCGTTCGTTCGTTCTTTTCTCTTTCATTTATTTTTTTTTTACTCTTACTGTTTCTTCTTTCTTTTTTTTTTTTTTTTTTTTTTTGAAACGATTCAAAAACGTTAGGTGCACATTTTCTCACATTTCCTCTCTGCTCTTTTTTCTTTCTTTTCTTTTTTTTTTTATTCGATCGAATGAAACATACCGACTCAATGACGTACTTCTATTTTTTATTCCCTCATTTTTTTTCTTTTTTTTTTTTTATGGGAACGAAACGAGCAGTAACCATTTTCACTTTCGAGAAGATATATTCGTTTTATTATTTCTATGGGGGATCGCTAAGGAGATCATTGTCGTCGTCGTCGTCCTTTCTTTTTTTATTTTATTTTTTGTTTCTCTTTTTTCTTTCTTCCATACTTACTTCTTTATCATCCTTAACCTCTCTATAGCAATTTAATTCTTTACCATACATTTATTCTTTCTTTCTTTCCTTCTTTCTTTCCTTCTTTCAACCTAAACACGCATTATTCATGACGATTCTCATGTTTGATAACAACCAAACAGTCCCACTGACCCAGTTTCATCTTATCAGAATCAACGATGCGCCGTAAAACCGTTCATTAGACATTTTTTCTCTCTCTCTTCCTTTCTTCTACTTTATTTTATTTTATTTTATTTTATTCCATTTCCATTTTTTTTTCTTCGCTATCCCCTTCTTTCACCCGATCGATCTAATTCTTCTCTTTCATTCTGTTCTCTCTTTTTTTTCTTTCTCTTCTTTTTTTCCTAGGTGTTAACGGCTATTAGAGGAATCTACGACGAAAAAATTTTTACGTTTTCCGACTCGACCGTATCGTCGAGCGTTACCGTTTTCTCGAGATTTTTCTCGATCCTTTTTCTCGTTCTTTCTCATATTTTTTCTTTCCACCTTTCTTTCCTCTCTCCTTCCTGTTTCTTTTCCTCTTACTTTCGGTTAGTCGCGCGTAGCCGGGATAAACTTGCGAGGAAGCTTTAACAAGCTTCGAGCAGTTCGCGGCGTTTTTAAATCTAAAAGAAAAAAAAATAAATAAATAAATAAAAGAGAAAAAAAGAACAGTTCAGAAAAAAACATTCGTCCTCGGAAGATCTCGGAGGAATGAAAAAGTGTAATTGATTTTTAAAATCACGTAGGAACCTCTCGCTCGTTTATAAATTTTTAATTCACCCTGTATTCGCATCGATACGCACGCTTATATATATGTAACGTTGACGTTAAGGATTCCTCTAGGTATCTATCTATGATGTTTGTATGTATGTATGTATGTATGTGTATGTATGTGTGTATGTTTGTATGTATGTACGTCGTAATTGATTTTCGAAATTGGAAGTTCGTCGTAGCACGTATTTGAAATCGCTTGACGAACATTGCAAGGGTAGCGATAATAAACGACGGCGGTATGTATGAATGTTGCGTTGAATAAATTCTGAGAAAATAAGGTCGATTCGAATATCATACGTTTATCTACACGTACATATACATATACATATACATATACATACGTACATACGTATATAATTTATATATATATATGTATATGTATATATGTATGTGTATATTTATATGTAGTGAGATTATCGTTGTACTCGGATAGATGGGAGGCGTTTTACAATGACGTTGCTAAAAGGGACATGAAAATATTTCATGGATCTTTTATTAGAATCATCGGTGTATTTATGTATATTACATACAGAAACATACAAATATATATATATATATATATATATATATATATATATATA
>OU426996.1:9120177-9135177 GCA_911387935.1 Dolichovespula saxonica
CTCTCTCTCTCTCCCCCTTTATCTTTCTCTATCCCCCCATCTTTCAACGGTAACAATATTTCAACGTAAAAAATTGGCCACTTTTAAAGGCCCATTAGAGTGAACATTTTGACGAATAAAAATAATTTCATTGAAAAATTATCTCTTAATTCCTTTATCCTCCACCCTCTCTCTCTATCTCTCTCTCTCTCTCTCTCTCTCTCTCTCTCTCTCGGTACATACATACGTACGTATTACGTATAAGATCGAACGTGTAACGTTGGTTACTACCACGTATGCGTTACACCTATGCAAGGTTTATGCGAATAATTAGAATAAAATAAGATACGTAAGTACGTAAGTACGTACGTACGTACGTGTGTATGCACATACGTATGCATATACGTATGCACATACGTATGCACATACGTACGTACGTACGTATGTTTGTAAGTTTAGAAAGCGTGTCAGTGCGCGCGACATCGAGCGTCGTTGCTCGTAGCTGCTGTCGCCGTTGGCATAGCCGCGGTGGAAAAATATTGATATTTTATACGCAAGTCCGCGGTTATTACGTCACGTTCTCGTGCCGCATTAAGTATGGCGGTCATGGCAAGCGTCGGGAACTAAAACTAGAGAAATAAAGAAAGTAAGAAATGGTAAGAAGGAAAGGAAAGGAAAACGAGAAATCAGCAAAAAAGAAGTAAAAAGAAAAGGGGATGAAACGACTAGCGAAAGATAGAGAAAGGAGGAGACAAGAACGACAGGACGACGATGGGTGGGAGAGGGTGGTGGTTGTCGATTATGATCGACGATGGTTGTAAGGGTGGTTTGGAAAAAGGGGTTGGGTGTTGCGAAGCTTCCGAGTCTATTCTCTTCCTCGACTTTTCCACGTTCTCAATCCCACCCCCGCCCTCCTAACCCCCCGCCATCCCTATCCTCTCAGATCCTACCGGATCTCACCCCCTTCAAACCCTTCTCGTTCACCGGCGAACTTTTCTGTTTTTTTTTTTTTTTTTTTCTTAAATCGGTAAAAGGTCATTCTCATCGAGGCCGAGAATCAATTTCGTTTCATCCATTTTCGTTCGTTACATCGATTCCATTTCTTTTTTATTTATTTATTTTTTTTTTTTTTTCACACATCGACACACACAATTCTCGATACTTTTCTTATCCAATTCTCCGATCCGACGAGACGAGAAAAAAAGGAAAAAAAAAAATAATCCCATTTTTTCTCCCCCGTCGTTTACGGCTCGACTACGGCTCAACCCTAATCTCCCCGTACCGAATTTTACCCCTTTTACCACCTGACTCTCCCCTTTAACCCTTAATCCCTCTCACCCTGTCGCTACTTCTTGCCCGTTTCCCGATCAATCTCGCCCTCCCTTCTCCTCCCCGGCCCCTTCGACGAATTTCAAATCTCGATTGGGTCGTTCTAATACGTAAACGAATGTACGAGTACACCGGCAACTCGCTCGCCATCCCTCTCCCTCCCCTCCTCATCCCTCAACCCTCTAACTCTCCCTCTCTACCCTTATCAAACACACACGCACGCGTATTATTACAGGAAAGATCGACAAACACGATTTTAGATACAACGGGCACGTATAAGAAGTAATCGTGTTGGTGTTAATAGTAGTAATAGTAGTAGTAGTAGTAGTTAGTAATAGTAGTAATAGTAGTAATAGTAGTAGTAATAGTAGTAGTAGTAGTGATAGTGGTGGTAGTGGTATATGTAAATCACGACACTATCAGTACTGGCACGTAGCCAGTAAAACCGGTGCAATCAGTGAACAACACACAGGAAGATTGAGAAGGAGGATGAGGAGGAGGAGGAGGAGGAGGAATGGTAGGAGAGAAAGAAAAGGAAAAAAAAAATCCACAAAAAAGAAAAAAAAATTCCACGAAAATAAAGAAGGAAAAAGATCGGAGACCTAAACTCCCCTCTCCAACCGCCCACCGACCCAACCCCAACCCTGCCACTTCTCCCACCCCTCTTATAACACCCAAGCCACCCCTTTTTTCATATATTCCAACGGAGAAAGGGTGCACCACTATCACGACCGACGTAGCCCTTTTTTTCTTTTTCTTTTTCTTTTTTTTTTTTACCATCCATCGACTCCCCGTGTTTTCTTCCACGAACCCTACCCCCCACCCCTCGTTCCAACTCGGTTCGGTTCAGTTCAGTTCAGTTCAGCTCACCCTCCTCCTCCTCTTCCTCCTCCTCCTCCTCCTCCTCTCGTCGTTTAAAACTCCCTCAGGCTTGAAACGGCCTTCGTGCCGTACGCGTAGACTCCCAGGGACCATCAAAATCGCGGCCGTCCTCCGCGAGATTTTTATCGCGACTTTTACCACCCCTCCGCCAACCCCGCCACCACCAAAACCCCTATTCTCAATCTCACCCGTTCACCCACTTTACGTACATACTCAGCTTTTCGACTATCCCTCTCTCTCTCTCTCTCTCTCTCTTTCTTCACTTCTATCCAACGAAACCAAACTCAAAGCAAAGCGACCCACTCCCCACCCACGCCCGATCCAAGCGACCAACCAGCAGCCCCTTAAATCACGTCTACCCTTTATGCACGTGTGTATAATATCGAAGTGCCTTTGGAGTCTTTCCCGTTGCACTCCTGCTCGTCGTCGCTTTTTACCACCACCACCCTTTAAAAGGAGGAGAACTTAGCGACCCGTGGGAGGGGAGGGAGGGGGAGAGGTACACGGAATTGATGAAAACACCTCAGGGTTAGGCGAGGCGACCCTGAAGAGAGAAAAAGAAAGAGAGAGAGAGAGAGAGAGAGAGAGAGAGAGAGAGAGAGAGAGAGAGAGATGTACTAAGAAAATCGTGCTAGCTAGCTCATCACGTCCGTCCAATTTTTTTTTTTTTTATTTTTTTCTTTTCTCTCTCTCTCTCTCTCTCTCTCTCTTTTTTTTTATACTCGCCTGTCTAACATCACAGTTAGCGAACGATGGATGATGGTCGTGTGTCGTCTTTATCAAAGAATAACGGGGCCGTTTTCTTCTTTCTTCTGTCTCTCTTTTTTTTTCTTTCTTTCTTTCTTTCTCGCTCTTTTCTTTTTTCACTTCGAATCCAAACGAAAGAGAACTTTATCCTAACTTGCTTTACCTTTTTTTTTTTTCTTTTACCCTCGAGCGTGGAAGAAAAAAGTAAAACGTTTTTGTAGAATCGTTCGTAACATTTCCGATGACGATAATTATTCCAAGTC
The DNA here is from genome assembly GCA_911387935.1 of Dolichovespula saxonica. Lineage (NCBI taxonomy): Eukaryota > Metazoa > Arthropoda > Insecta > Hymenoptera > Vespidae > Dolichovespula > Dolichovespula saxonica. Next base: position 9,123,378 of record OU426996.1, read on the forward strand.
GTATGAATTCTACGTATATACGTATGTACGTATACATTTATGTACTTACTTAGTTACTTACGTATTACTTTCGCTATTTTCTCGGAGAGATTGGAATGACGATTTCAAAGAAGTCCCTAGCGTATTTACATACGTGTGCGTGCGTGCGCGCGCGTGTGTGTGTATATATATGTGTATATATATATAAAAGACAGACGTATATATAAGATAGATCTTTATATATTCTCCTTCTGACGATTTTTTTTACTTTATTTTTTTTCCGACTTGAAAACCTGTCCGTTTTTCTCTTTTTATATTTTTTCTTTTTATTTTTTTTTTAATGACATTCGTTCACACGTCATTTAACGACATGATGTTTTATTTGACGACATTGTATATCGTTGGAGAACGGTGATTAATTAATTAATTAATTAATTAATTAATTAATTAATTTAGAAGAAGAAAAAATATCTGTCAAGTCACACTCGACATGAATTTTTAATATATATATTTAATTTTTAATTTATTTAGTAAATTCGCAGATCGAGCGTCCGATCGACGTTTAAGATTCAAACGAAAGGCAAAACAAAAAAAAAAGTAGGTAGAAAATGATGACCTTTTTTTTATTTTTTTTTTTTTTTTTTTTTTACTTTTTCCTTCGAATTAATAGACACTTTGATTATCGAGTATTCGTATATCTTCGGTAAGTAAATAAACGTGAACGTTCGTCCGTGATTCGAATTGTAAAAATAAGTTTTTCATAGAATAAACATTAAAACGGATGGATGGATGACTATTCTGCGAATCGCAATTGGAGATCACTCGATCAATGCATTTCTAATGTAAACAACTTCACAATTTCCTCTTTCCTCCTCCTCTTCTCTCTCTCTCTCTCTCTCTCTCTCTCTCTCTCACTATCTCTCTTTTATTCGTTTAAAAAGTTGCAAGAGTGTTTCCTAGTAAATATTTTCCCGAAGTGAAGCGGCGCACTTAAACTTCTCGTTCGATTATAAATTGTTATCGTATACGAAATTTAATTGGGTTAGTTAAAAAAAGAAAGAAAAAAGAAAAGAGAGAGAGAGAGAGAGGGCGAAAAAGGAAAGAAAAAAAAAAATAGATAAAGAAAAGAAAAGAGAGTATAGTGAGGGTTATTTTGAAAAATTATGAAGGAACGGATCGTAAAGGTTTTTTCTTTTTTTTTCTTCTTTCGAAGAAAAGAATCATTAATAATCTTACATATATTGAGACTTTTTACACACACACACACAAATATATATATAAATTGGATTATCGGGTAATAAATATGTATAAATATATATATATATAAACACACATTGGATTTCTTTATCATTAGAAAACTTTAAATTCAGATTTCAATTTTGAACGAGTTTAGAAAATCTGAATTACACGTGTACATACACAGATACACAAGCGCACACACGTGAATGAAATAAATTATATACAGACAGATTTGGTTATTATTATTTATGGATCAAATTCGATTCGATAGAATACATCGATAGTGGAACATGGATTTTTCCAACGAAAGCCGATTTACATTGTGTACCATCTCGTAAAATTTCTCAAAAGAAGTTTTATGTACCTTGCAGAAAGAGACAGACAGATAGAGAGAGACAGAGAGAGAGAGAGAGAGAGAGAGAGAGAGAGAGAGAGAGAGAGAGAGGTTTTATCGATCGTCCTGTTTACTCGTACGAACGGCCCCGAAGCCAGAGATTTATCGACTCATGGCCCCTGAACATTTCTCACGAAATTTTTCTTTCTCTTTTTCTTTTTTCTTTTTTTTTTTTTGTATTACTTCCCTTTCATTTATTTTCTTATTTTTCTTTTTTTCGTCTTTTTATTTCTAGCCTCATTTCCCCCATTTTTACTGGTCCTCCCTTTTCGGAGTACGGCCGGTATCGACTCGCAACGAAGAAAACTGCTGGCATAATTTAAGTCCCCATCGAAACAAACCTCCCCCGTTAAACACACACACACACACACACACATACATACAAACGCACACACGCACTCAGGGATCACATAAATACACATAAGCGTCTCCTCCATCTCGACTTTCGTCTCTGTCATATTTACGAGCAGCCGTAAATACGTTGACCCCGATCTATCGATCTTTTTCATTTACGTATTTATTTATTTATTTATTTATTTATTTCTTCCTTGCTTCCTTCCCTTTTTTTTTTCGTTTCACGTTTTCTCACTTTTTACTACGGCCGATTAATAAATAATACTTCGCATGTTTATTAAAACTTGATTATTGCCTCTCTCTCTATCTCTCTCTCTCTCTCTCTCTCTGTTTTTTTTTTTCATTTCTATCTCTCTCTCTTTCTCTCTAATGCACTCGTTTACGTACACGGTTACACGCGAATCACTAACAAGCGGAATATTTTAAATGTGTTAGCGATCGACTATGTGAAAAGGGTCGACGTGCTGTCGAGCTTGATGAAGGATTATCGGTCTGTGGTATCGCGCTTGACGTTATACTTCAATTCGTCACAAGCTTTACTTTCTCTCTCTCTCTCTCTCTCTCTCTCTCTCTCTCTCTCTCTCTCATTCTCTCTCTTTATCTCTCTCTCTCTCTCTCTCTCTCTCTATTTTGCTCTCTGAGCAACGAAAAATCGTGATACATGTGATATTATGTGTACATAAAAGGGATGATTAATGTGACTAAGGAGGAAAATAAAAAAATAATAATAATAATAAAAAAAAAAGAAACGAAAGAAAAAAAGAAGGAGAAACGAAGAAGAAGAGTAAATCTCGAACGAGTTTTGATTCGATAAAAGAAAAAAAAAAAAAAGTATGAAGCAAATAAATAAATAGAGAGAAAGAAAAGAAACAACGACGGATGATAAATCTCGAACGAGTTTTAATTCGATAAAAAAAAAAAAAAAAAAAAATAAATAAAAAAGGATGAAATAAACAAACAAATAAATAGAAGATACGACGACAAAAGATAAATCTCGAACGAGTTTTAATTCGATAAAAAAAAAAAAAAAAAAACAGGATGAAGTAAACGAATAAATAAAAGAAGATACGACGACGAAGAATAAATCTCGAACGAGTATTAATTCGATAAAGAAAAAAAAAGAAGAAGAAAAAGAAAAGAAACAAATAACGAAACGAAAACAAAAAAAAACAACGACGACGGATTCAAACTCGAATTCGAAAAAGACAGAAAAAAAGAAAAAGACACGATGTTCACAAGTTCGATGTCGAATTCCATATCGCTTTTTGTAAGAAAAAGATTTTCTTCTTTAAAAGCAAAAAAAAAAAAAAAAGAAAAGAAAAGAAAAGAAAAATTACGAAATCTCGTCTTTGGAGTCTTTCCCTTTGTCATTCTGTTCGTTCGTTCTTTTTTCCCTTTCTTTCATTTTTTTCCCCCTTTGTCGTTTACGTTCCAAATGACTTCTTTTTATTTTTTTGAATTTTATTTTTCTCACTTTCGTCCCTCCTTCGTCATTTTGTTGTCGTTGACGTCGTCGTCGTTGCTGTCGTTGTCGTTGATAAACGACGACGACGAAGACGACGAACGTTTCGAACATTTGATTCACCAAACATTTCATTCGTTAAACATCGTTCGATTCACTAAACACTTGATACCCTAAACACTCGATTCGCCCCGAACAATTCGATTCGATGATTTCGAATGATTTCTAAATCGAATAAGCCCGAATACGCGTTGTCGGGGATATTTATTGAAACAGAATTTAGATTTTTCAAAACTCAGAATTCAGAAAAGAAGTCAGATTTTTTATTTATTTATTTATTTGTTTATTTATTTTTTTTTTTTAAGAATGATATCTCGTCAAATCGCACGGAATAAAAACAAAAAATAAAAAATAAAAGAGAGAGAGAGAGAGAGAGAGAGAGAGAGAAAATACGAACGAACTTTACAGTTGAAAGGTTCGATGTTATGCTATGCTATACTATGCTATGTTATGCTATGCTATGCAAAGGATCCTCAGCATTAGTCGGATTTATAAATCTTCTGATATGGCCACTAACGGAATCGTTTTCTCTTTACCTTTTTCTCACTCTCTATTCCTCTCTATCTTTCTCTCTCTCTCTCTCTTTTTCTCTCTTTCTCTCTCTCTCCGTGTGTGCGTGTATTAGTTTTTCTTCCACTTTTTCGACCCGCTGAACTTTCCAAGAGAGCACACGGAAAACCCAAAGGACTCGAACTCTTTCAATAGCTCTTTTTTTTTTTTTATCTTTTCTTCTTTCTTTCTTTTTTCCTTTTCTTTTTTTTTTTTTTTTCCATAAACTCCACGGCTTAATAACCGAGGCCCCTCACCCCATTAAACGCGGCATCATTTCAATCCACGAGAGATATCCCCTTTAAAAAAATAGTTTTCCCATCGATCATCAAGAAGCTCCTTTATGTTCTTTCCATTTTTTCGTTCCTTCCTTTTCTTTCTTTCCCCCTTTTTATTTTTTTCTCTCTTTTTCTTTTTCACCGATCATTCTCCGATACTTCTCTCTTCGCGTCGATTTTTCACCCTGTGTTATCTCTCTCTTTCTCTCTCTCTCTCTGTTTTTTATTTTTTTATTTTCCCCTCTCCCTTTTTAATTATTCAATCCATTTATTTCGCATTTTTAATCCTTTTTTTTATAATTTCTATTATATTTCTTTTTTTTTTTTTAAACCTGATCCTCTCACAACACCCCTCATTTTGAAGAGTCGACTTCGCACGATCCATTTTCCCTTTTCCCTCCTCCTTTCGTCGTCATCAATTTATTTTTATTTTTATATATTTTTTTTTTTTATTTTTAACTTTTTTCTTTTCCCCTATTCCACTCGTCACTTTCCACGGGTTTCTATTACCCCCCCTCTCTATCTCTCTTTTTTTTTTATTTTCTCCTCTCCCTTTTTAATTATTCAATCCGTTTATTTCGCATTTTTAATTCTTTTTTTTTTTAATTCTGTTATATTTCTTTCTTTTTTTTTTTTTTTTTTTAAACCTGATCCTCTCGCAACACCTCTCCTTTTAAAGAGTCGACTTCGCACGATCCCTTTTCCCTTTTCCCTCCTCCTTTCGTCGTCATCAATTTATTTTTATTTTTATATATTTTTTTTTATTTTTAACTTCTTCCTTCCCCCTTCCCTGCGTCTCCTCCCACGGGTTTCTATTCCTCTATCTCTCTCTCTCTCTCTCTCTCTCCTTCTCTCGTTCATTTCGTTTTTTACGAGAGACAATTTTTAATGAAAGAAGAAGAAGAAGAGGAGGAGGAGGAGGAGGAAAAGAGGGAAAAAAAAGAAGAGAGAAGGGAAAAAGAAATCGTGAGAGGAGGAGGAGGAGGAGGAGGGGATAGGGGAGGGGGAGGGAAACAAAAAGAAATAGAGACGGTCCTTTGTGAAGAATTGTCAAAGGATTGCAAATCTTGCGAACTTTAAAAGGGAGACGTGACGGAAGGCAAAGCAAAGCAAAGCGAAAAATAGAAAAGGAAAAGGACATAAGAGAAAGGGAAAATGATGGAAACAGATAAAAATAAAACGGGGGAAAATATGAAATAACGTAATTTTCAACAATCTCGAGAATGTTTTTTCATTCGATTTTACGCTTCGTTTTTTTTTCTTTCTTTCTCTTATATTAAATAAAATTCGTCACGCTCTTCCTTCCTCATCATAAGAATAAGAAAAAATGATAAAAAGGAATGAAGAAGAAGAAGAAGACTGATTCGTTGGATCAACGATTTGCGTGATATTTCTTTACGAAAAAAAAAAAAAAATAAATAAATAAAAAATTAAATAAAAGGATAAAATAGAAAAAAAACACTTACGCACGTCGAATCCTCGAATTTTCTGTTTCGTTAATTTTCAAAGGAAAATATTTTCCTGCGCGCGTTATCAGTTTAATTCGTTGATTTCGTTTCTACGATTAAAAAAAAAAAAACAAATATAAAAAAATAAATAAAAATAAAAAAGTCGACGCGATAACATATCCACGAGTTTTTATTATACGATGTTATAGTTTCATAGATTCGCGATATATCTTTTTTTTTCTTTTTTTTTCTTTTTTTTAAATTTTCTATCGATAATCAAAAGCGGCTGCGACGACGACCTTCCAACACCACCCACCACCCACCAACCCGTTATCGTTTTCCAATATTTTCTACGGCGTTATCCTATTTTTTCGATAAAAAAAAAAGAATAAAATAAAATAAAAAATTATAACTATAATAAGAAAAAAAAAAAAAAAAAAGAAGAAGAAGAAATTTCAATTTTCCGGATCGACGTTGACGATAATAAAACCTTTTCTTTTTTTTTTTTAATCTCATCATTGATCCCTCGATCATTATTTCCGGTGGTGGTTTCCAAAAAGTTTAAGGGATTTTATTTTGGAAGGAGATGATCGTTCGTTCGTTCGTTCAGTATAAACGATAGCCGTTCAAAGTGTGCTTCGCATATTTTGACACACACACACACACACATACCCGATTAAAAAAAATGATTAGAAATTACTTCGTTGTATTCACGAATAGGGATATACGTACAAAAAAAAATATATATATACATATATAATATTATATATATATAATATAATATTATAAAATATATTAATATATATATATATAATATTATAAAAATATATATATATATATATATATATATATAATATTCAATGTAAAATGTATCATAATGTATAACGTCTAATAAACAAATTAAATTATATATTCTCACGTAGAGAATACTCGTACGTAGTAATAGTAATAATAATAATAATAGTTGTAGCAATAGCGATGGTGTTATTGGCGTCGGTGATAGCGATAGATATTCTTTTTTTTTCTTTCTTTCTTTTCCTCTCGGATTTAAGGGAGATGGAAAAGAATTAAAGCCATGATGATTTGAATATATTAAATGAGAAGAATGGAGATACATAGGATACACGGATAGATTCATATATACATAGTGGAGCATTGTTAAAAACGGATTTCAGTGATTCCTTTGATATTAACGTGCATTCGAGCGGAAAAAACTCGTCGTAATAATTCCCATCTGCCTTTGCTCAGAGAGAGAGAGAGAGAGAGAGAGAGAGAGAGAGAGAGAGAGAGAGAGAGAGAGAGAGAGAGAGAGAGAGATCCTCTTTTTATTCACGAACAACGAGACACTACTCTCCCGTCTTTATCCCTTCAATTTCATTTCCCGGAGTTTTTAAACGCGATCAAATAATTCGCGATCCGATTCGAACGAATCGTAGACATCTTTCCTCCCCTTTCCTTCCCACCCTCCCACCCCCTCTTTCTTTCTTTCTTTCTTTCCTTTTCTTTCCTATTTTCTATTATTTATCTTTTTATTTCAATTTATTTTATTTCTTTTTTGTTTCCTATTTTTTATTATTTATCTTTTTATTTCAATTAATTTTATTTCTTTTTCTTTTTATCGTTCGATGAGAGTAAACGCTCTCTCTCTCTCCCTCTCTCTCTCTCTCTCTCTCTCTCTTTCTCTCGTACAATTACGCGGAAGGAATCTGTTTCACACGAAGCGAAACGTCGATCGTTTTTCTTATTTAAATTAAATGCACACGCCCGTTCAGGTGATATAAATAATTTGTATGTGTATGTATATGTGTACGTGTATGTGTATGATCGAGGGATTAGAAAAAAATAATGGATTCGATTTTTAATTGATGATAAATGTTCAATCGATGGGTCGATCTATCGACCGTTCGTTTTTCGACCAACTGTTTTATAGATCTTTTCTTCCTTTCTTTCTTCCTTTTTTTTTTTTTCTTTTTATCTTTCGTACGAAGAAAAGCATTTGATGAAATAATGGAGACGCAGTGTTTCCAGTATATATATATTATATTATATTCTGAAATTAAATTTTAATTGTCTACAAATGTTTATTGATAAATCATGCTCGTATTTCATTTCGATGCAATTAATTTTTATTATTATTATTATTATTATTATTATTATTTTCTATTCGTTTCATTTATTTCCTTTTATTTGGATTTATTTTAATTTATTTTATACGAAACACGACGGACGTCGCGAGTATTTAGACTGATTCGAGAAAATAATTAAGGGACGATTTCGAAATTATTTTGTTGTACATTTGTATATTTGTATATTTGTATGACATTGGTTGTATGATTAATATACTATATAAACATTTGATATACTTAATGATATAACATATACATGTGTATATATATATATGTGTGAACTGATCATATTAAACGTATTATTATTGAAATGATTACAAATATATATATGTATATATATTATAGACCTAATATTTCATGTTTCAATCCATGTAAAAAAAAAAAAAAAGAAAAAAAAAAACGGGTTATTTTACACGCTTAGCCGAGCGTACTGTTGTTTACTCGTTGTTATTTCCTTTTTTTTTTATTTTTTATTTTTTTTTTTTTCGACATAATTTCCGTCGAACGTTAAAGCCAGAAGCAAATCCTTCCGCTTTCCTAGCCGTTCATTTCCTACTTGATTTATTTCGTCTCTCTCTCTCTCTCTCTCTCTCTCTCTCTCTCTCTCTCTCTTTCTCTGTCTCTCTCTTCTCTCTCTTTTTATTCTCACTTTGAGCAATCATAAGTTGTCCGTCGACGTAGTCGTCGTCGTTGTTCTTTTTCCTCCTTATTTTCTTTTTTCCCCCTTTTTTGTATTTTTCAAGCCCATCCATTTAAGCGGCATCGAACGCCTCGTTGATCACGAAAGAAAACGTAAATTCGACGAAGGAAAGTAGAATCAACGTTATTACGAGTAGAATCAAACGGAAAAAGATAGATAGATAGATAGATGGATAGATAATGAAAGAGGGAGAAAGAAAGTGTGGCAGGAGGATGACCCTTTCGATCTATTATCTATCCCGTAGTAAATTCGTTATCGAGATCGATCGAGAGGTCGAAGAAAAATAAGAAAAAGAAATGAAAGGAAAAGAGAGAGATAGAGAGAGATAGAGATAGATAGATAGATAGAAGGGGAAAAAAAGGAAGGAGAAATATTCAAAAATATTGTCAAACAAATATGGCTTCCGTCGTACAAAAGTTAGTCGTCTTCCGTTAAACGATTTCGAAAATGTCAACTTTTTGTAAAGGAAACCTTCGAATTTTTTCCATACAACCAACCCTGTCCAAGTTGTTACCGTTATTTCAAGAATCCTTATCATACACGCACACACATATGTATACATACATATGTGTGTGTGTGTGTGTGTGTGTATGCATGCATGTATAGATACATATTAGGAATTCTAGGGTATCTCTTGTGTATATGCAGATACATAGGACATATTCGTCGTATCTATAGAAAGAATTCCTATATAGAGTTTCTTTTATAAACGGAATAGGAAGCATGGTATCCGATCAAGGACACATGGGATATCGAGTGAAGCTATTTGATATCGGGTATCCGAAAAATAAAAATAGTCTATATATATATATATATATATATATATATATATATATATATATATATATATATATATATATATATATATATATATACATATACACCGTAGGCATACATATGTCCGTGTACTCTCTCTCTCTCTTTTTCTTTCTCTCTCAATATTCGTAACATCAAACTTTTTCTCTCTCTCTCTCTCTCTCTCTCTGTCTCTCATCCTCTCTCTATCTCTATCTCTATCTCTATCTCTATCGTGTATGTATAACGTTTAATAATATTTCGTTAATAATAATATACATAGGGTATCATTAAAATTAATTACACTTTCCTGTAATGTTCTTTTCTTTTCGTTTTGTTTCGTTTGTTTCGATTTTTCTTTTTCTTTTTTTAATTTTTTTAATTTTTTGTTACTCTTTTTTTTTTATCTTCTTTCCCTTCCAATTATCGTGTTTCATCCGGTTATAAAAATTGAAACGACGATTTCATCTCGGGAAAAATATTTTTACGGCGCACGTTTTCGATTGAAATTCGTAAGTTCGGTGTTTTTCTTTTCTTCCTTTTTGTTGTCGTTGGTTTTTCTTTTTTTTTTTTTTGCACTATACCAGGGACTTTCAAAAAGATTGCGTACGTGTGTTTATTGAGAGAGGGAATTCTGAATATATATATATATATATATATATATATATATATATATATATATATATATATATATTCAGGGATTTTGCGACGATAGGAATAGGGACGAACAAATTTTTTTATCAATCGCGTTGGGGACTGCCTGGCGTTATTTTTATTTTTATTTTTATTTTTATCATACAAAATATCTCACAATTTTCTTGAATAGTCCGAACTAATAAAGAAAATAAATAAAAAAAAAAAAAAAGACAAATGAAGCAAAATTACAATTTCATTCAATATCTCCTTTAATTTCGACAAAGCGGCCTGCTGTTAACAAAAAAAAAAAAAAAAGAAAAAATGTATTGAAAAAGATCTCGCGATCACGTGGAAATTTTTGAGGGTTTTGTAATAAAAAAAAAATAAAAAATAAAAATAAATAAATACCTTAACGTCTCGTTTAAATTCGACGGTGAAGTTGTAGACTGTTAAAAAAAAAGAAAAAAAAAAACAATGTAAAATTATTCTATCATTGAAAAAGAAGAAGAAACAAAAAAGAAAACTTCAAAGTCCCGTTCCAAAGAAATAATTAATACTCGAAGAAGAAAAAGAAAAGAAAAGAAAAGAAAAGAAAGAAATAGAGAAACAAATCAATTGCGAACGGAATTAATCGATTAATTAATATAAACGAATTAGATAATCTAAACATTAATAAGACAATAATATGATATAATATTAATAAAAAGTAATATCAAATAAGATGATACAAATTATCTTCAAAGTTATCCCGAAATCCTATTTGCGGGGTATAAGTTAGCCGTAGAAACGCGAACGTTCTCGAGACAGGAAAAGAAAGAAAAGAAAGAAAAGAAAGAAAAAAAAAAAATTATGCAAATCGTCGTCTTGAATCGCAGAGAGAAAATAAAATGAATGGGTGGTCCAAGTAGAGTGTTTCGTAGAGTACATAAATCGCATCGAATATAAAACATTGATCGAACGGACACGGCCGGAATAGGTGTCGTCGTTTAAACGAGCTTGAATCATGTTGTTGGCTCGTTTAAAAGATGATTGTCGTATAGGGTGAATGCGAGATAAAGGGAGAGAGAGAGAGAGAGAGATATAGAGATAGAGAAAGAGATAGAGAAAGAGAGTTAACAGCGTGATCCAGTTTTAAAACTTAGTCCACGAGCCGTCGGTGACCGGCTATGATATTTTCTCTCGACGAACGTATTTTTCTTTCTGTTTTTTTATTTTTTATTTATTTTCTTAAATTCGACAACGACTACAACGACGATAGAAAGAGATAAAGATAAAGATAAGGATAAAGATAGATGGATGGATGGATGGATGGATAAATAAAGAAAGAGAAGTTGACAGAGAGAGATAGAATCATGGATATAAAGAACGAAACGAACGATTCGATATTTTTCGTTTTGGTAAAGGGAAAGAAAAAGAAGGAGAAGATGGAAGAGAATTTATTAAAAGGTACGATGTCAAAATCTACGTCTACGTCTACGTCTACGTCTTTGGCAGGTTTGTCGCCGGTAACAACGAAGGGAACGAATCAGATCAATTGTTATTACGACAAAACTTTGAATAAAAACGAAACGATCGAGTCATTGATTAAAACGTACAAACGCATCGATCCCGACGTATCGGTCGAGGCTGCCACGAGAAGGATCGAGGAATTGCGTAGATCTTTCAGAAGGGAATACAAGTTGCGCCGTAATACGATCACGAGGGATAACGACGGTGTAATACGTAAAACTAGATCGCTCTGGTTAAAAAGATTGAAAAGGAAGAATAAGAGGAGGAAGAA
>OU426996.1:9140177-9172677 GCA_911387935.1 Dolichovespula saxonica
GTCTCTCTCACAGCGCCCCTAACCATATACGATCCGTGTTACGTATGCCATCCGTATCGCGAAAAGAGAGATAAATCGTATGGGTTATTTTTTTCGTCGATTTTTTTTCTCTCTTCCTCCTCCTCCTCCTCTTCTTTCTCTCTCTCTCTCTCTCTGTCTCTGTCTCTGTCTCTCTCTGTATCTTTCGTTTTTTTCTTTCTCTCCTTTTTTTTTTTTTTTTGATTTAGTTTCCTCCTCGCTCGGCTTCATTTCGTTACGTTTCGTTTCGTTTTATTTTATTTTATTTTATTTTTCATTTATTTTCTTTTTCTTTTTTTTTTTTATTACTCGTTTCTTTATTTCCTTTTTTTCAATCCTCTTTCGACCATTATACGTATGGATTTAAAAGAAGGTAGGAGAAAGATAGGGTACAAAAAAAAAAAATATCAAAAAATCAAAAATTGATCCCGACGATCCTTCATTCGTTTTATTTTTCTTTCCTTTTTTCTTTTTCGTTTCAATTCTATCCTTTCCACCCGTCTTCCATTCCTCTTTCTCGCAATCCTCGTTTTCTTTTTTCCGATCGAATATTTTATTTATATATATATCGTTCGAAATTTTTTATGTAATTTCTTTCCTGAATATTATACTTCGTTTCCATTTCACATTTTCATTTCTCTCTCTCTCTCTCTCTCTCTCTCTCTCTTTCTCTCTCTCTCTCTCTCTCTCTATCTACTCTTTCCAAAAAACCTACCAAAATTCTTTAAATCAATCTCGTCGTTTTCCATTTGTGTTTACTTCTCTGTATATATTTTCTTCTTTTATTTTTGTTTCCTTTTCGCCAACTTTCTTTCTCTATTCCTACAATTTTCTTTTATTTATAGCTTCTCGTCCATTTTTCTCTTCCTTTTTCACTACCTTTGTTATTCTTTCCGAGTATTTTATATATATATATATCACACAAACATACATACATACATACACACACACACACACACACACACACACACACACACACACACATATATATTGTTCGAAATGTTGTATATACACTATCCTTCTTCGATCTACTATTCCTTCCTTCTCTTTATTTCCTTTCCTATAACCCTTTTACTTATCCCTCTCCCAATATTTCTTTTCCCGTTACCTTCTTTTCGATTCATTTTCTTTCCTTTTCCCTTTCCTTTCTTTTCTTTTCTTTTCTTTTCTTTATCTCTCTCGAAAGATAATACGCTCTCTCACCTTCCAACGTTTAGAGAGATATTTTTCACCGACTTCCGAATAACCTACCACGAGAGCAACGTTACTGAAAGAAACTCACAAAAAAGAGCACTGACTTTGTTTCTTCTCTCTCTCTCTCTTTCTCTCACTCTCACTCTCTCTCTCTCTCTCTCTCTCTCTCTCTCTCTCTCTCTCTCCTTTTATTTTTCGTTCTAGATCGAAAGAGTCTCTCTTGTTCTTGGTACTTATCTGACGTTACTAACGCACGAGTTCTTCCTTTATCTTTAACTCCATCTCTCTCTCTCTCTCTCTCTCTCTCTCTCTCTCTCTCTCTTTCTCTCTCTCTCTCTCTTAAGATATATATATATATATATATATATATATATCGATCTATCTATCTATCTATCTATATATCTCCAACTTCCATCCCCTTTTTTGTTTACTCTTTCTCTCTCTCTCTCTGTATCTCTCTATCTCTCTCTCTCTCTCTCTATCTCTCGCTATGTACTACCTCTCACCCTCCGAATCTTTTTTTTTCTTTTTTTCTTTTCTTCCTTCCTTGCTTTTTCCTCCGCCCACCCCTCTCCCTCTTCTCCGTTACGTTCTTTCTCCTTTCCCGTACTTCGTTTCCTTTCTTTTCGTTTCTTATATTTCACGCGACAACAACAACGACGACGAAGACGACAAGGACCAAGAGGCTTCGCAATTAATCGGAGACCTCGGTCGTTCGTAATTAAGAAACTTCGTCTTGTTTATCTTACGTGTGTACGTACAAATGTATATACGTGTATATACATATACATACATATATATATATATATATATATATATATATATATATGTTTTACTTGTATAGGTACGTACGGTATTTATATATATCCCCAGGTATATCCATCGAGTTAAAGTATTTTCCAGTGCGACCGTGATTACTTTAATTCTCGAGCGTGCGACTGAATTTCGTGTTTTTTCTTTTCCTTTCTTACCTTTTTTCGCGACGTTGTGGATTTAAATAAAATTAAAAGAAAAGAAAAAAAAAAAAACGGAATTGGAAGAAACAATTGTATGCGGATACATATCGTATTGTGCCTATGGGTCAATACGATTTCAATTTATGAATCTTGTGGTTATCGATCGTTGCGGTATTATTAATTTTCACGGGTTATCGACTATGTCACAAATCGTACGTAACCGATTGATATTATTAACAATTTTTTGTTGTTGTTGTATTTTTATTTTTTTATTTTATTTTGCACGATTACTCTCAAGTGAAAATCGTCGTTGCTCGTGTCGTTTCATTTTTTCAATTGTCGTTGTCAACCTTGTCGTCTTCGTCGTCGTTGTCGTCATCGTTGTTGTTGTTATTGGTTGTTGTTATTATTGTTTTCATAACGATCGTATACGTTTTAACGAAAGACGAGATATATTTACGTTTGAAGATATTTCGATTAATATTAAAATCCGATTTTATTTTAAATTAAATTCGTTTATTTATTTTATGTAACAATATGGAAATATATATATATATATATATATATATATATATATATATATATATATATATATTACAGAAATTTTGTCGTTTATATTTTCTAATAACAACAATCTTTATGAGCGATCGTAATGGACGCGAGAAATAACTCTTACGTATCTACGTTTAATGCTGAACAAAAATTAATTTAATTACTCCCTACGGATCTTATTCGCCGATAAAATGTCCCGTACGTGAAATGTATCTCGGGAGGAGGAACGTCGAGGGAAAAAAGATAAAAATAAAAACAAACAAATAAATAAACAAATAAACAAATAAATACATTTAGAGAAATTAGAAAGAGCAAAAGGAAAAGAAACAAAAAATGACAAGAATCGTAAAATCCAATTAATTTAAATTAATACAACGACCCATCACTACTAACCCAGTTAACGTTCAACAAAATCTTTCACGGATATATATATATATATATATATATATATATATATATATATATGTACATATACTATAGTATAGTATACTATAGCACAGTGTAATATAGTCTCTCTCTCTCTCTTTCACACGTATTGTTTAAACGTAACCAACTAACGTTTCATCGTGTAAAACTGTTTACATTTAAACCGACTGACACGGGATAAAAGGGAGATGGAGAGATAAAATTTATGTTATTCTGGTCCATCTCTCTCTCTCTCTCTCTCTCTCTCTCTCTCTCTATCTTTCTCTCTCTCTCTCTCTCTCTCTCTCTCTCTTTCATCTTCGTCTTTGTTACATACCGACTCTTGGTGGCGACGTCTCGAAGTCACACAGAGCTACTTCTATTTCCTATTTCTTTTCTTTCTTCTTAATTTTTTTTTCCTCTTCTTTTTCTTCTTCTCTTCTCTCAAGATCTAAAAAGAGAAAAAGAGAGAGAGAGAGAGAAAGAGAGAGATAGAAGGTAGCATTAGTTTCTAGACTTTCAGTATGACACACTCGCGTCTCTGTTACAAACACTTGCCCTCCATTTCGTTTCTAGAATCTACAACACGTCGGAAGGTGTATGTATGTATGTATGTATATATATATATAATATGTGTGTGTGTGTGTGTGTGTGTGTGTGTGTATATGTGTGTGTATATACCCCAACTCTTGTGAATTTGAATCGGCTTCGGGAACGTGTAGGGCTCCTGTCTTGTGGGACAGGGACAGAGATAGGTTCTGAGGATGGGGTGGTTGTCGGGAGGGTGGTAGGGGTTGGTGTACAGGAACGAAAAAGGGGTAAAAAGTGACTATATTATCTGCCTCGTAGATAATCCCAAGGAAAAACTTTTCTTTTCCACGAGCTTCTCGTATATCATACTTGGTATTTTTTTTTTTTTACACGTTCCCTTTGATTCCAGTTTTTAAATAGGACTTTCAAATCCACGTAAATTTTATCATTACCGTTTGTATTGTTATAAATTTATTTATAAAAAATATTATTGAATAATAACAATAATAATTATTATTATTATTACAAATTTATTTGAAAAAAAAATATTTACTTGAAAGAAATATTATCAAATATTACTAATGATGATAATGATAATAATGTTAAGGATAAAGACGATGTCAATTAATATTCCGAAAAGGGGAAAGAAAATTCAACTTTATTAAAACGAGAAAATAATCTATCGCAGATAAAACACGTCATTATGATATCCGTGTAAATTTGAATTCGTATAATCTTAACAATCCGAATAATCTGACGTAAAAAAAAAAAAAAAAAATAATAAAGAAACGTAACATCGTTGAACTTGTTAAACGAGGAAAGAGGGTATAATTTAAATATAAAAAAGGAAAAGAAAAAGAAAAAGAGCGATCACGATTTAATCTGTGTGTGTGTGTGTGTGTGTGTATTATATATATACGCATATATACGTATAACGACATACATGTAATGACAAAAAAAAAATCCCCTATAGATAAAAACACGTCATTATTGTGCCCATGTAAATTTGCTTTCGTATAATCTGAATAATCTGTATAATCTCACGGAGAAAATGGAATATTTTCAAACACGTTTAATTAGAAATGAGAACTTGTCAATCTGTCCGTGGGATTTCATTTTGTTTTCTCTTATCGTCGCGAAATAATAAATGAATATCGTTTCGACGATTATCATTATTTTTTTTTTTTCGTATGATCATCAAATGACTCGTATTACACGCTCGCGCAATTGATCATTCCATTAGAAATATTATTCTTTGTGTTCGATATTTTTTGATTTTTCTCTTCCCTTTATTTTTTTTTCTATCCTCTTCTTCTTCTTCTTCCTATCGTCCAATTAATCAATCAATTAAATTAACCGAACCGTTCGATCTCTTTTATCTTCCTCTTCTCTCTCTCTCTCTCTCTCTCTCTCTCTCTCTCTCTCTCTATTTCTTTTTTTATTTTGAATCTAAATTATTTGTATATATATATATATATATATATATATATATATATATATATATATGACAGTTTAATCGCGTCGGTCGATGGTTGAAGTGTTTCGATACGTGATTAAATACGATGAAAATAAAAGAAAGAAAATTGTTAATAATCACGTTTTATTGGTTACGGATTATTACCTTTTAATCATCGAAATAAATTTCAACGAGTTTTATATTGATCGATATCACGTTTTAACTCGATGGAAACGTTTCAAACTTAACAACAACTAATAATAGTTGTAGAAGTAATAGTAATAATAATAATAATAATAATAATAATAATAATAATAATAATATAATAAAAATAATAATATAATATAAAAATAATAGTAGTAATAATAATACAATAAAAATAATAATATAATATACAAATAATAGTATAATATAACATAAATATTTTATATTATATAATAATATAATATAAAAATAATAATATAATATAAAAATAATAGTAGTAATAATAATATAATAAAAATAATAATATAATATAAAAATAATAGTAGTAATAATAATTATAATAATAATAATAATAATATAATATAAAAATAATAGTAGTAATAATAATTATAATAATAATAATAATAATATAATATAAAAATAATAGTAGTAATAATAATAATAATAATAATTAATACGTGTTACAACCTGAAATATCAGATAAATATATATATGTATATATATATCTATATGTAAATATATATATATATATACACACATAGGAAGTGTAAAGAGAAGACCTTGTTCCTATTTTCATGTTTCTCGGAAGCGTAGTCGTGTTGTAAATCATTCAACTAGTATTACCATGAGCGCCTTTGCTCACGTGCACGTGGAAGACGATAAAATAGTTTGAGTCTCCGAAAGACACATATACATTGTTCGTAAAATTATGTTTACGTGAATGGGAAGTCGATTTTATCTGACTATTTTATTTGTTTCCTGGAATAGAAAACGAAGAGAACGAGCGAGAGAGAGAGAGAGAGAGAGAGAGAGAGAGAGAGAGAGAGAGAGAGAGATTTTTTTCGTGACATTCCGAAATCAATGTTCCATCATTGAACAAAACGACGTTATTACTTGGATTTGAATTTTTCGAGTTCACATAACTAAAACTGTTTAAATAAAATATGGTAATATATATATATATATATATATATATATATATATATATATATATATATATATCAACTATACGTGTACATAGATGGTTAAGAACGATTAAGCGTAAGTAAAGTATGCTAATGCGAACGATAAACGCGATTAACACGAATTTTATCGTGACGATCGAAAGTCGATAGGATTTTATTTAATGAAATATTACGAAATACCAATCGTTGATACGAACTTTGTTAATGGGTAGGGATTGGGGGTGGAGTCGGGGGCGGTTCTATTTAACTCGGTGTAAATACTATACGCGTATACCGATACGAATTACATAAATTTTATTGCGACGTTAGAAAATATCGAATGATTTGTAAGTTCGATAGAATAATATTGTTCGTATTTGAATTTTTCGAATATGCATATACACACATATATATATAAATATGTATCAGGTGTAAATATATACGGTATATTTAAACACGGATTATATACGTTAAAGCTTAACATAAATTTTAGACGATTGAAAATTCGATGATCAATGATTTATCATTCAACAGTATTATCGTCCTTTCTAATTCGAAATTTTTGAAGTGGATACACGTATCGGGTGTATCGCTTACGCGTTTAACATTAATTTTATCATTCGACGTTAGAATTATCATTAAACGAAACAAATGTCGCTTCGGATCCGATTGTTTTGAAATTTATTTAACCGTGTATAGAAACTATGTATGTATTTTGACGCATCATATATATATATATATATATATATATATATATATATATATATATATATGCGTATATTGTATATATGTATAAATAATAAATCGATTTTACAAATTGCATGTAATATACCGATGTTGGTATATATTTGTTTGTATGTTTTAAGAATAAAACAATATATTTAAAAAAAAAATAACAACGAATATATCAATACACGCATGTATATATTTATATATGCGTGTACACATATATACTTGTAATATTTGAAAAAAAAACAAAAGAAATTTTTGTTCTTTCCTTTTCCTTTTTTTTTGTAATTACAGACCTTCTGCGTGGTGTCGAAGAGATTTCGAAAGAATTACATCCATAGGTTCACAGCGACCAATAGTTGGTTTATATTTTCCCCGTGGAATCCTATAAGACGGTGTTGCATCTTCCTGAGTACTAATCAGTACTTCGATTACATGGTTATGGCCACCATACTACTTAATTGCGTCTTCCTGGCCATGACCGAGACCGTCGAAGAAGCCGAGTAAGTATTATATACATTTATTTATACGTACGTACCAAACAACCATAAATATTTACATACGTGCATACATACATATCATACACATTTATCGAATTATATAAGATTAATATCATTTACAATTACAATGTCTCTTATTTATCGTAAGTTTATGCATTAGAAAATTCATTAACGATAGAAAATTATAATATTTAACGATAGAATATTAAAATATTTTTATTTTCGAGATTCATAAATTTGTGTGTACGCGCGCGTGTGTGTGTGTGTGTGAATGATTAGAAAAATTTATATATATGTACATATAAAGTATCTAAGTGAAATTATATAAAATTTTATGTAGATTATATCTATCTCTTTCTCTCTCTCTCTCTCTTTATCTCTATCTCTCTATCTCTTTTTATTGACCTCATATGAATACACGATTTGTCTCTCTCTCTCTTTTTATCTCTTTTATTCTTGTTACTTTTAATGGCGTTATGACATTTCCTTTTGTTAAACGTACAAATTGCTCTAATGAATATTTTCAAGTGCGATCAAGTCGAATCACTTGATACAAAGAGAGAGAGAGAGAGAGAGGAGAGAGAGAGAGAGAGAGAGAGAGAGAGAGAGAGAGAAATGAAATTTCTTTTTTCTGAATTTTTTTTTCACATTCTTTTCTCTCTCTCTCTCTCTCTCTCTCTCTCTTTCTCTCTCTCTCTAACTCTTTTATTTTTCGTTCTAACGCGAGCACTATCCGTAAAGTTCTTCTCCTTTTGTACGGCGATCATACTTTTGTGAAGCTGTCTTATCGATCAAAATCGTCTGTCTCTACTTTAGAGGAACGCAAAAACGTAAAACGTGTTTTCTATCTCCACTCCTATCTCTCTCTCTTTCTCCTTCTATCTCTCCCTCTCTCTATATATATATATATATATATATATATCTCACTTTTTCTCTTTCTTGCATTTTATTCGAAGAGTGAAATTTAAAATACCGTCGATAGAGGAACGATCTCAGAATCTTCATCCTCTCAACTTTTTAACCATCTTCATAACTACGAAACTTTTTATATTCGTTATTAACCGTGCGATCTTGCGACAGACAGACAGACAGACAGATAGATAAATAGATAGAGAAAGAGAGAGAGAGAGAGAGAGAGGCTTTTCTTATTGGATTCAATATTTTTGAAACATTTACTCACATTACATGTATAAGATGCATTAAACTAGAACGTTCTCGATAAATCGATTTTTTATAAAAATATTTTTTCATTGCGTTTGATTCGATTTAAATAGAAAAAAAATATATGTATATATATATATATTTTTTTTTTTTTTTACATGGAGAGAACGCATACACAAACAGAAAATATTTTTGAAACATTTACTCACATTATATATATATATATATATATATAAAGCATTAAGAGAGAACGTTCTTGATAAATCGATTTTTTATAAAAATATTTTTTCATTGCATTTAGTTCGATTTAAAAAGAAAAAAAAATATATATATATATATATATATATATTATAAATTTATATATATAAATTATTTTATATATATAAATTAATATATTTTATATATTTAAATTTATATATTTAAATTATTTATATATATATATATATATATAAATTTTCTTTTACGTAGAGAGAACGCACACGCACACACACACACACATATGTAGATATATAAATACATATATATATATACATATGAATATAAACGCGAAGGAAGGTAATAACTATTGTTTAATATAAATTTACAGATATATCTTCCTAGCCATATACACGGCGGAAATGGTGATAAAATCAATAGCCAAGGGTTTTATATTGAACAAGTATACCTATCTAAGGAATCCTTGGAATTGGTTGGACTTTGTCGTGATAACTAGCGGTTATGCTACCATCGGTATGGACGTTGGAAATCTGGCTGGCCTTAGGACGTTCAGGGTGTTGAGAGCATTTAAGACTGTATCGATAATGCCAGGTAAGTTCGATGATCGTTATTATCGAATCGATTCTTTCCTCCCCCCTCTTCTTTTTTTTTCGACCGAGTCCCTCGACCCCGTTCGTTGAATAATCACGTTTCGTTTCCTTTTGTTCCTTTTTTCTTTTTTTCCTAATAATTTTTGACATACTATACCCCACGTACGCACGCACGTACCTGCGTGTCT
Source organism: Dolichovespula saxonica (assembly GCA_911387935.1). NCBI lineage: Eukaryota > Metazoa > Arthropoda > Insecta > Hymenoptera > Vespidae > Dolichovespula > Dolichovespula saxonica. The sequence continues at coordinate 9,149,822 of OU426996.1, forward strand.
TCTCGCAATTATCGTATTTTTCTTTGTTTTTTCTTTTTTTTTTTTTTTCGATGTTTTTGTGTCTCTAATATTTCCGAGAGAAAAATTTTAATGGAACATCGCGTCGTAAGTATCGTAGTTTCGATTTTGTAGAACGTTTCATTAGCGCGACATTTTGGAAAAAATAAAAGAAAAACAAAATTTTCTCTTACGAATTAATCGTCCGTTTTCTTTTTTTTTTTTTATTTTTTTTTTCTTGTCTCCTCTCGACGTAACGGAGGATAAAGGTTACACAGGTATTAATTACGCTTATCATTGAGAATTTAGAGTCGAATTAATTTATCAACGTTAATTGAGCATAAGTTCGGATATGGTGTTCGATAATTATGATAATTAACGATATTGAGAAGGAAGTTGGATTAAATACTCGTTATTTTACATAACATACACTGGTTGAATAACGGGAGAGAATATTTTTATTCACGACATTTACCTTCCTAAGAAATATTTATATATATGAACCGTTCTGATAAGTCAAAGCGATTCAACTTAGCTCGTAGAATTTAAAGAAGAAAAGAAAAGAAAAGAAAGAAGAAAGAAAGAAGAAAGAATAAAAGAAAAGAAAAAGAAAAAGTTTTAATGCCGAAGGAACATAATCGATATACTTGACTTTTTAAACGTTGAAAAAAAATTTAACGACGACGAAAAAAAGAATAAATAAATAAATTTTATTACGAGTACTGTAAATTGATAACAATCGAGCTCGTCGAAACGTACAAAAAAAAAAAAAAACCGTGAGAAAATTTTTTGCACGTCCCCATTTTATCGACGATAAATAATTTAAGATACGTCGGTGGTCGTGTTTATTATTTCCTTCACCGAGCTTTAGCAAATACGTTTAACTTTTTTTCTTTACGCGGAGTTGATCGATTTGAGGAAAAAATTGTAACCACGTATGTACGTATGTACATACGTACGTACGTACGTACGTAGTTACTTAGTCACTTAGTTAAGTATCCGGGCCAAAATTTCCTAAATGGGTCAAAAGTTCCTAGATCGGGGTCGAAAGTTACCAGGTGTATCGAATTAGCTTCTTTTTCGTCCCTTGTTTTGATTTTTTTTCTCTTTTTCCTTTTCTATTTTATTTTATTTTCTTTTCTTTTCTAATTGTCCAATCGCAAAACTAATAGCCTAACTCGTTAAAATACGTTCCTAATATCGCGGGGGTTGAAGTGTCACGACGAGAACAAAAAAAAACAAAAAGAAAAGAAAAGAAAGAACATTTATTTATTTATTTATTTATTTTTTTGTTCTATTTTCCTTTTAATGTCACCTAAGAACTTATCTCTTACATATAGAAACTTTTGGCCCCGTCGAGTTGTCTTATGTAAATTTAAGTTGAACGTAATTGGTGTCCTTGGAATCGAAAGGATCGTTAGTCGGATCCTCGGAGTCGTACTTTTTAAAATAGAACCCCGATCTGTTCTCATCTTTATCGAGTATAAATATATTATACAAAAGGACTAACGTAGATATATATATATATATATATATATATATATACATATATAGTTATATAGTTACATATACACGTGTACGAATTGATCGATCAGTGAGTAAAAGAGGAAAGAACACGTAGGTAGACACACACACACACACACACACACACACACACAAACACACATAAGCAAGGGCATACACATGTGTACATACATGTGATATATATATGTGTGTGCGTGTGTGTGTGTACTTAGAAATCGAGGACATATGCGGGTGGTATACACTTATTATTAATTGCAATTTGAAATCAGCCGTATCATGTCCATTGGCGCTTGACTAATTCACAAATTTCCATAAACTATTCCAACGAATATCCTCCTCTCGATAAAAACCGTTTCCGTAGGATGAAAGCTTTACCATCTCCATTCGTCGGATTTCAACGAAAGAAAAAAAAAAAAAAAAAAAAAAAGAAAAATCCGAATGAGATTGATAGTCGGAAATTTACCGACGAACGTTTTCCAATAACAGTTTATCTTTCTACTTATATATATATACATATGTGTGTGTGTGTGTGTGTGTGTGTGTGTGTGTGTGTGTGTGTAACAGTATTATCAAAATAATGTAACAATTAAATTGGAACTAACGAGGATCAAAAACGAAGCAGATAGGAAACATAACCAAATTTCGAATGTATTAAACAAAATAAATATATACACGTACGTTTAAATATATTGATTCTTTTTATCGTAATTCGAAATAGTAAATTTAATCGGTTTCGAAAATGAAACGATACGATTAAATTAATACAATCGTTATCTTCTTACTTGTTTTATCGAACAATACGTATTTTATAATATTCGATTACATCAAATACGACCACCCTGTAAATATAATACGTCTGATATCGCGCATGTAAATATTTAAAATTACAAATAAAATAATCTCGATGATATTTCTCCATCTTTTTTTCTTTTTCTTGATATCGTTTTCACGATCCATAGAGTAACGTTAAATAACGTTTATTAAAAATCGCGAAGGAAGGATACATTATTTGATAAATATTATTTAATACGCGTATATCACGAGGAGGGGAGGTTCAGGGTGAGGGTGAAGGGGGAAGAAAGAAAATAGTGGATTAATTAATCGACCGAGGTATACGAACTCGAACAAAATTATTTTTTTATTTATTTTTTTGTTAATACGACTTAAAAAAGATAATCATATATATATATATATATATATATATATATATATATATATATATATATATACATACATACACACACGTACATGCATACGTATAAATACATAAATACATATATTTTTCATTGGTAATACCATAGATATTTTTTATACGTCGGTTTAACGAAAAAAACGAAGATGTATAACAGCCACGGGAGTGGTTGAAAAGTTAATGAACACAATTTAGGATATTATCTGTCTATGTATGCACACGTACGCGTGTATACGTGTGCGAGTAAACAGTTATGGCCATTTGACGAGAAAACTTTTCCGAGAACTTTTCCGTTTTATCTTTTTCTTCCTTTTTTTTTTTTTTTTTGTTCTTTTTCTTCTTCTCTTATTCCTTTTTTTTTCTAAATAATTATCACCATCGAGTCGATGGGTGGTAATAGGCGAAGTGGGAAGTAGCTACGAGGTTAAAGGTAAAATGGTTAGTGGTTACACCTAGATTTAGTTACGTGGGTATAGTAATAAGCGGGGTTGTAGGTATTAATGGTGGTTATACGTGGGGTTACGAGGGTCGTACGGTTGATAGGAATTAACAAAGGGAAAATAAATGCTCCTACGAAAAAGTTTAACCTAAGCGAGAGTGTGAAAGGATGGGATGGGGGATTGGAGGTAGGGGTTGGGGGGGGGGGTTTGGGTGGCTAAAAGAGAAATTAAGATTCGTTTATTTGCAAATCACGACGCCTCGTTAGAAATATTCCAAATGGTCTTCCGTTGTTACGCGCTGTTTTTTATTTTTATTTTCTTTTTCTTTTTCCTTTTTTTTTTTTTCATTCATTCTCTTTTCCTTCGTTCCTTTCCTTTATATCCTTCATTTTTATACTTTTGAAACGAAGTTCCGTAAAGTCTCGCGAGGTTAAATGAACGAGTAAGAGGGAAAGAGAGAGATAGATAGATAGATCTATTGTCGAATAACATTATTGAGCGAAACTCTCTCTCTCTCTCTCTCTCTCTCTCTCTCTCTTCCTATTTATCTTTCTCTTTCTTTTATTATACCTTTTCTTTCTTTCGTTTGTATGCCTTTACAAAAGGTTTCTGCTTTTGCCTCAATGAAACTATTTTACCTTTATTTTACCAGGGCCACCAACCATTAAAATCGTTATTATATTAAAATATCGTCTTAATATCAACGTTTAATCGTATTTTAAGGTATTCTTCTAACAAGCGTTTGATGATGATCGACGATAAGGAAATAGGGAGAGAGAGAGAGAAAGAGAGAGAGAGAGAGAGAGAGAAAACTTTCAGCGAAGTTGTTAAATTCGTGTTTCGAGTTTGCCGATAGGGGTTCGATAATTGTTAGAAAGTTAACTTGAAATCTGACATAAAAGTCGATCGCTTTCGGCCAATTAAACGGAATATTCCATATTCATTAGACACACATACATACGTACATACATACATACATACATACATACATACATACATACATACATACAACATACATACATACGTACGTACATATATGTGTACGTATATATAAATATACATATATATATTATTTTTTATTCAATCAGGTATGAATAAAAAAATTGATTTTGTCAGAGAGATTAATTTCTTTAGAAACAGGGACAAAGAGAGAGAGAGAGAGAGAGAGAGAGAGAGATTTATATCGGAAAAAAAGAAATAAAAGAATCAATCAAACGATAACGTAATATATATATATATATATATATATATATATATATATATATTTATAAATAATTGTATACGTAGTATATAATATATAATACGTAGTATGTAGTATATAATATATATATATATATATATATATATATATATATATATATATATATAAAGTATCTCTTAAAAAAATCTACCTTCCTCATTTGTATTTATTTATTTCCTCTTTTCATTTTTATTTCCGTTTTTCTCGCAACGTTTCTATGATACGCCTTACGCGTTTGTACATAACTTTTACACGTATTACATACATTAAACACACACACACATACCTATGTATTCGAATAACGGGCGTAAATTTTCTACAGTTTAATTTTAATTCGGTACTCGATTGGATATGTGTGTTGCCGACAAAATGATATACGTCCCCCGAGTGGCACGTCGCATATCAGTAAAGACGGTGAACCATTAAGGGACTATAAGTTTCTCCTCTCTCTCTCTCTCTCTCTCTCTCTCTCTCTTTATATCTCTCGTTCTGTGCGAACACTTTCCGGTCTACGGGGACACGTCAAATGTTCAATCAATTACGTTTGAATGTATGTATGTACGCATGGGGTGATATCGTACCGTGTGTGCAAGTAATACGCGTTTACACGCGGGAAATAGATAGTCGTTCTGGCATTTGATAGATGTGCCTTCATCTAACACGTGACACTCATTCTCACACACTCTCTCTCTCTCTCTCTCTCTCTCTCTCTCTCTCTCTCTCTCTCTCTCTCTCTCTCTCTCTCTCTCTCTCTCTCTCTCCATATCTCACACCCTAACTCGTTCTCGTCGTCGTTCTCGTTGTCGTCGTATTGAACATAATTTATGTTACGTACTAGAGTACCGTATCCACCATGGACAATGAAATTGTTTCCGAGAACGAGATTTTCCTTTTTAAATCGTTCCTGTCTTTCTCATCTTTCTTCCCTCCCCCCCTAAACATTTCACGCTTCCTCTCTCTCTCTCTCTTTCTTTCTCTCATACTTTTTTTTTATTCTCCAATTCAACATCATTTAATTGACTCGTTAGAAAAAGAAAGAACGTATACCACGAGTGTGTAATGTAAATTTTCAAATTTTTTTTTTTTACTTTTCCTTTCTTTTCTTTTTTTTTTTTTTTTAATTTTTTCTTTGCTTTCCTTCCAATCCGTTAGCGTCGCGAAAATATATATATATGTGTGTGTGTATGTATGTATCGATTCGCGATATAATCCTAAAGGAAAATAAAAATAATGGAAGAGAAACGATCGAACGAATAAAAAAAAAAGAAAAAAAAAGAAAAGGAACGTGTCGAAACGAAACAACGTTCGATATCCGATTATCGAAAAAATATGTATCATATTATGACTGTTATCGGTCACGATATACTTCTTGAAAGATATAACGAAACAAAAAGAAAAGAAAAGAAAAAAAGAAAAAGAAAAAGAGAACGAACGGACGAAATAAAAAGAAAAGAATAATAATTCCTCGACGTCAAGTGAAAGTACAACGAGAAGAGGATAAGGACGAGGGATGAAGGAAATAAAGAGAAAGAACAAAAAAGAAAAAAAAAAAGAAAGAAAAACGAAGGACGAGTCGGCAAAAAAATTTCCTCCTCTTCTAAATTTGAGAAAATTGAAATTTGGATGCAAAAAAAAGAAAAGGAAAAAACAAATGAAAAAGGAAAAATATGCACCGTTCTGGCGGTTTTTGTTTCTGGCTTACCATTTGCCACCGTATTACCATATGCATGAATTACGTTTCCTATCTTGTTTGAAACGTACAAAACAGAGACACACACACACAGAGAAAGAGAGAAAAAGAGAGAGAGAGAGAGAGAGAGAGAGAGAGAGAGAGAGAGAGAGAGAGAAAGAGAGCACTCGAAAGAGTTTGCGAAAAATTAAAAAAAGACAGAGTATAATTAACATATATTACACGTATTATATATTAATATATATATATATATATATATATATATATAAATATATAATAATTGATATATAATAATATATATTACACGAGGTATAATAAGTTACAACGTATTGTCACAACATATAACATATAATATACACATAACACATAACACATAACATAAAACATATTATCGTAACAACATATAATAAGTCACAACCTATTTACCGAAAGTGTAATTTACGTTTATTCCTTTTCCATCCCCTTTTCTACTCAGTTCACAATCCCCCGCTCGTCTCCAACTTCCCAAGCCACCCCCATTTTCACGAATATCGATCCCAATCTCTTTTTTGGTAAATCGCAATGGCGATTATAATCGACGATTACAAATCGTTCCTTTCTTGAAAACGCGTTCGGAGACCGAGAAACGTTCGATCTTTGATTTAACGCGGGTGTAACGAGGGATGAGACGAAGGGAGGAGATGATGGAGGATGAGGAGAAGGACGGGGGGGTGGTGAAGGAGGTGGTAGATAGGTAGATAGGTAGATACGAAACGATTTGAGGTGGATGAACGGGGTGAAAACGGGGTTAAAGGGGTGAGAGGGTTGGAGCAGTGGAGTGATTAGCATTGCTGTTGTTATTGTTGTTGTTCTTGTTGTTGTTGTTGCTGTTGCTATCGCTGGTAGATGGTGATGGTGTTGGGAATACGTGCTGGTATCGGTATTGGTATCGGTATTGGTATTGGTATTGGTATTGGTATTGATGCCGTTGATGATACGTGCGAATGCAGAACGGAATCTTCTTGCTTATCCTCGCGAAATATCTCGTCCCTGTTAATTACCATCGTCCGTCCCTTCATCCCCTATCCGTATATCCCTTCCGTCCCTTCATCCCCTATCCATATATCCCTTCCGCCAATCCACCCATCCACCCTTCCACGTTTCTGTAGTCTCCACGTTTCTCGACTACATCGCATTTGTTTCGATGTAAATTCATCGTCGTCGTCGTCGTTGTCGTCGTCGTCGAATCGATAAATAGAAAATGTGGCGGATAAAGAAAAAAAAAAAAAAAAAAAAGAAAAAAAGAGAGAGAGAGAGGGAGAGGGAGAGTAAAGGGAAGGTCGACGTTAAGCTTCAAAGAGATTGACGTCGTAATGGGAGAAGTAAGAGGGATCATGGAGGTAAAAGGGTAATCGGTAGGAGGATGAGGAGGATGAGGGAGGGGGGAGGAGGATGAGGGAGGGAGCGAGCAGTGGTAGGGCCGAGGGTTGTTTGGGGTTGGGGTCAGAGTCCAGTTCGGTTCACAGAGAAGCTCTTTGGCTTTTCTAAGTTAACTATAAATATTGTCCTTTCTAAAATTTATGAGTAAATGTACGTAGAGTGAGAGAGAGAGAGAGAGAGAGATAGATAGAGATAGATAGATAGAGAGAGAGAGAGAGAGAGAGAGAGGGTGATACGTGTACATTCACGCGTAAAGACGTGATTATTAGCTTTTCTTCTTATCTCTCTCTCTCTCTCTCTCTCTCTCTCTCTCTCTTTCTCTCGTTATTTCTCTCTTTTAATTTTAATCGTTCCGTAGATCGAGATCTTCTTAAGTAAATAGGTAATTCTTTTTATTTATTTATTTTCCTACCCTTTCCTTTCCTTTCCTTTCCTTTTCATTTCATTTCATTTCATTTCTTTTCTTTTCATTTCATTTCTTTTCTTTTATTTTCTTTTCTTAAGCGAAACGTAATTATACGATCACGTACATCGAGAAGAAGTCGAAGGAAGTAGTAAGAGGGAAAAGAAAAATAATAGGAAAGAAGGAAAGGAGGAAGAGGAATGAGAAAGGAGGGAAATAAAAATAAGAAATTAAATGTTAGTTTTATAAATCATCTGGGAGGAGGTACTTGCAAGCTCGTACGTTTTTTTATTAGTTAATAACAATAAATTGCTGTACGAAGAACCGATGCAATCTCTCTCTCTCTCTCTCTCTCTTTTTTTAAAATTATGCACTTACGATCATCGTCAAGAAAGATAAATCACGTATCAAGCGAAAACCATTGAAATAATAACGATTCGTAATTCGGTGCGTTAAAAAGTTTAATTCGAAATAATCGTCGTAGTAAACCTAGTAAAAAAAAAGAAATAAATAAAAAAAATAAAAACATATAATCGTCGTCGTTGATTGGTCGGCCAGAGGATCGATCGACCAATCGGCTTGTCGGCCGATCAGCTGACTGGTTAGCTCGGTTAGAACCTTGGCCGGTCGATCAAGATCCTATCTCGCGATACGTTTTAAGGAACTACCCTGACCCCTCCCTCCCCACCTACCCCTCTTCCGCCACCCACCACCCCATTCTTAAAAGGCTTCTCACGCCAATCCCTAGATATATCGTTAATATTTTGTCGAACAATGGGGATCCCAAGTGGCGTCTATACGCCAACGAATTGTCAACTCCGCGTCGACTTTAAAGTAGTCGTCCAATGAATACCCACTAACGACGACTCGTGTCTTTTCAAGTGGCAACTTTATAACGAACACACTCCGGATGAACGTTGTAGCCTCGAACATCCCTCGACCCATCCTCAGACCAATTCATCCCCTCCCGAACACGACTACAACTCAACCCTACCTCCCATCAACCCACTCATCCACCCAACCACTTGCTTACGTTAGATCGTTGAATCGATTAATATCGTTTCTCTTTGAACAAAAAAAAAAAAAAAAGAAAGGAAAAAGAAAGATAGGTGCTCGTTATAACTTTTCGAGACGTTATTCTATCCTCTTCAATCTTTATTTATTTATTTATTTATTTATTTATTTATTTATTTAATTATTTATTTATTTATTTCTCTCTTTCCGTTCTCTTTCTTTTCTCTCGTGCAAATTCAACGAGTTATGTAGATATATATATATATATATATATATATATATATATATATATATATATATAAATTCTTTTTCAAAGTGTCGAATTGAAAGACGTTTTATAAATTTAATTTTCTTTTATGTATATTGCACATATGCTTGTGTCTATATATGTATATATGTATATATTTATATAATAAATATAAAAAAAGTTTTATAAAAATTTTTATAAAATTATTATAAAAATGAATCACACTTTATATATTTATATATCTGCATATATATATTTTTTTGTTGTTGTTGGATTGAATTATACGTGTTATAAAAAACGAGATTGTCGTTTGGATTTCGAAAAGAATTAATTCTTAACTCAACATCATCGAGGAGACTCGTTCGGTCGAAATTCTTTTTGAACCTACCTTCTTCGTTCTTTTTCGATCTCAGATCGTCGAAGAAAAAAAAAAAAAATTCGTCGAAGTCCGTCGTATTCGTAAGGAAATATTCGTTGATCCAATGAGAGGGGAAAAAGAAATTCTAAAGGAAAAGAAAAAAATTGATTCCCAAAAAAGAAGCAACGTTCAGGATTGAAATAATCGATTCTTTTCTTTTCTCTTTCCTCATTTTTTTTGTAAACGTCTTTTAAATGATCATCGTTTCATCCGATCCGAACGTATCTTACACACACACACACACACACACACACACACACACACACACACACACACACACACACACACACACACACACACACACACACACACACACACACACACACACACACACAAACACACACACATGGTAAAAACGAAGATCCACACGGTCAATTATTGTCTACGGATATTAACGTTCTTTAAGAAATCCCCGATATTGGATTTTCTTACGACAATCGTGCAAATAATGAAATACCGTATTCGCCGAAGTGAAAAAGAGATAAAGTCGGTTAAATAAAGAGAAAGAGAGAAAGACGAAAAAAGGGAGAGAGATAGAAAAAGAGAGAGAGAGAGAAAGAGAATGCAGTTCGAACGAAGTTCTCATCGTCTTCTCAGATACTTCATCCTGACTTTATAATGAAACGATTAATTTCGATCGAGTTCTCGATCATCGTCCACCTCACCACCCATCCAACCCCTACTTAGCCACCCCACGAACCACCAACCTCATTCTTCCTCCTTCTCTGCTTGCATCGCCTTGTCTCTCTCTCTCTCTCTTTCTCCTCAGGAAATTTTTCTTTGTCCTCCTTCGTCGAATCGCAAAAGGTATTTCAAAGTGAATCGATTAATCAAAACGTGTCAGTGACGGCGTAATTATTGGGGTGAAGATGAGAAGATGAAAACTCGGTTATCATATATATATATATATATATATATATATATATATATATATATGCGTCTATGTAAATGTATGTATCGTACGTGTGTATGTAAATGTATGTATAGTACGTGTGTATGCAAATGTATGTATAGTACGTGTGTATGCAAATGTATGTATAGTACGTGTGTATGTAAATGTATTTATAGTACGTGTGTATGTAAATGTATTTATAGTACGTGTGTATGCGAATGTATGTATAGTACGTGTGTATGCAAATGTATGTATAGTACGTGTGTATGCAAATGTATGTATCGTACGTGTGTATGTAAAATCGCTAACGTTTGGATATTAAAATTTTGATACTTCGATAATTTTAGTATTATTATTATTATTATTATTATTATTATCATTATAATATCCTATGTTACAGGCTTAAAGACTATTATTAACGCGCTCTTGCACAGCTTCAAGCAACTAGCCGAGGTAATGACACTGACGATCTTCTGCCTGATGGTTTTTGCCCTATTCGCTCTGCAAGTTTACATGGGTGAACTTAGGAACAAATGCGTGAAGCATCAAGAACCTAACGCCACTCAGGTCGATTGGAGAGAGTAAGTTTTATTTTGATTATAACTTTGTCGTTATACGATGTTAATATTATTGAAAAATTCAACGAAGAAGAAAAAAGAAAAAGAAAAGAGAAGGATATATATATATATATGATTTTCGTTTGAAGTTGTGGAGAGAAATATCGACGACAAAGAAAAAATAATTTCGAAAAAAAACACTCGATCAATAATTTCGATTGATTACATATACATACGCAAATTATTATTATTATTATTATTATTATTATTATTATTATCATTGAAATTAAATTCGTTTATTCGTTTGTATAAAACTTTAGAGTCATTTCAATTAATCCTATCGTCGATCAATGTGATAATTATTGAATGTATAATTTTTGTTCTATTTTTTTTTTATATATATAGATTATGATGAAATCTTTTCTAATTTTAATATATATATATATATATATATATATATATATATATAGTGTTATAGTTACGCGAGATCATGATAAGAATTCATTGTTAACATTTCGAAACAATTTTGCTCTCATAAAGGATATTAATTTCCGAGTGTTGGGTCAACTTAGATTAGATCTAACATGTTCTCTTGTTGTTTATAGATTATTCCTAACGTAAGGATATTTACCTAGTAAACGTAGTCTTCTAATCTCTGCTAGGAACCTACATCCAGTTACTTTAAACAAAACCGACCCTTAGAAATTCATTAACGATAGCCATTCTCCTTGATCTATATATATATATATATATATATATATATATATATATATATATATATATACACACAAACACATGTTATTTATATATGTACAAACAACCTTCGGTTAAGTGGCCAAGCTGTGAAACTATTAATTTACTCACACAATACCACAACAACAAGAACAAAGCAATGGAACTAGAACTATTTGTGTGTATATATATATATATATATATATATACACGTTGTAAGACGAAAGTTTCTAGGTTTGTAGTTTTACAAATTGCAAAAATAAGAAAAACAGATCACCAACAACGATTCACAAAGATTCACAAAAACGGGTAAAATTTATTTTTTAAAATCGCTTAAAAACTTTTTATTTAATCTATATACACATACACACACACACACACACACACACACACACACATATATATATAAACAAAATAAATACATATGCAAGTGTATTAACGTATGCCATTCTTGATTAATAACGATCTCGTTATAGCGAATGAAATAATGCGGGCACGTAAACCAGAAATTCAATTATCTATCTGACATCGAGAAAATCATTTTGATTTATTAAATATTCTTTCACGACGATATCGAACGGTAATAAATCGAACGTTCGATAACTCGATAATAATACGCATTTTATCTTCGAATAGCCACGTACCAATTATCGACTATATTACGTTGCTCGGTTCGTTATATTTTAAATGATATTTTCTACCCCGATATTTCAAATACATTGATCGTCGATATTTAAACGAAATATCATATATATAACGATTAATGAATATTAAATTGATCGATGAAGAGTAAGAAATACGAAAAAAAAAAAAAAAAAAAAAAACGAAACAAAAATAGAAGCGAAATCAAAGTATAACGTAGCAAAAATTGAGTGCGAAGGACTGTGTTCGTGTGCGAACGATATCATCGTATTTCTCTTCTATTGAATTATCTTACGAAAATCATCCTGACTTTAAACTCAAAAAACGATCCGTCGTTTACGTCGGAAAGCACTTATCAAAAAAAAAAAAAAATAAATAAATTTTTCGTATCTCCTTTCCCCCCCCCCCCCTCCTACCCCCGATCCACCCCAACCCCCTACCAACAGGTGGACTTGGAACTCGTCCAATTGGGCTTTCAACGAGTACGAAGAGCCAATCATCTGCGGCAACGTAACCGGCGCCAGGTTAGTGTATTTTCCGTCTTATATCCTATCATAAGTAAACCCCCTTGAGAGTTAATCCGAGATATATAAGTTGGATATTCGTTCGGTGCTTTTCCCGTCGACTTTAACAAGACGTGCACAGTCATTTTTCGATCTTTTGGATCGTGGAACGTGACGGGAGGGTGGGTGGGAGGGAGAGATCTCGGAAGAGAGCAACGGAGGGGGAGAAAGGTAATCCTCTGATCCCTTGGATTTTTCTACTCATAAAAAAAAAAAAAGAAAGTACTTCTCCCGTGTGCAAATTTTTTGCTCGAAAATGGTTATGATAAAAAAAAAAAAAATAAATAAATAAATAAATGAATAAATGAAGAAAAAGAAGAAGTCAAGTTTTATACCATATTTTCAGTATTATAGTAAATAATATAGTAATATATTATTAGTAATATACTATCGTATATTACTTTTAAATAATATTATTAAATAATACTATTATATATTACTAATTATGGTAAAATACAATAGTTTAATATTGACTATAATATTTGTAAAAAAGTATTATATACTAATGGTAATACAAGAGTATTATACTAATGGCAATGATAACAATGTTCTATAGTATAATATTTTATTATGGTATTTGATATAGTAATGTATTACTGGTAATTTAGTGTTAAGATAGAAAATAAAATAGAGATAAAAATTACATACCCCATATATATGTATATATTTTTTTTTTCAATTTTTTTTTCTTTTTTTAAATAAAGTGTACGAATTTTCTATAATATATATATATATTTTTTTTTATTTTTGATATTCTTTATCATACATACGTATTTATACGGTGAGGTATATACTATTAATTAATAGCATATTATTATATTATCATAATAATAGGAATCTAGTAGTATGCCATTAATAATATAGATTAAACATTACTACTTGTATTACCATATTGATTTGAAAAAATTACATACCCAATATACATATTTCTTTTCATTTTCTTTTTTTTTTTTTTTTAAGGCGTACGAACCTTCTCTAAAAAATATATACGTAAATAACATATAATTTTTTTCCCTTCAATAATCCATTCATTTCTTTTTTTTTAATCACGCATTAACGAAACGAAACATAATTATATATACTTAAAGCGCGTGTAAATGCAACAGTGTGGTTAATTTGAAATTGGACGAATGAAATGAAAGAAGAAGAAGAAGAAGAAGAAGAAAAAAAAGAAAAAACAAAGTAGTTTAGTTTCAAATTAGTCGATCGAAATGAGAAAGAAATTCTCGGATGAGAATTTTCGAAGAGACATTCGGGTCGTAGGTCACCGGTAATAAAATATCTAATAATTTGATAACGAACGATCGTCCCCGATAATAAACCGAATTATGTATTCCCGAAGTCAGAGGGTACGAAACATGGATCTATAGATCTCGTATCTAATTGCAGACACTGCAACGAGAGCTACACCTGCCTTTGCGTTGGCCCAAATCCAAACCACGGTTACACCAACTTCGATAACTTCTTGTGGTCCATGCTAACCACCTTCCAGCTGATTACATTGGATTATTGGGAGGACGTCTATAACAAGGTCTTCCTTTTCGTCATCCTTTTAGTTTATTATTATCGTTTTTCCTTTCTTTCTTTCCTTCTTTACCTGTTCTTTCCTTTTCTTTTATTTTGTTTTCGTTTTTATTTTAAACGTCCGTTACACCAATCCTCGGAACGCTTCGTGTCAACATTTTTGTTCCTTTTTTTTTAACGATTATAGTAAAAAAGAAAAAAAAATGAAAAAGATATTATCAATACATTTTCCTACCGATTTACCAACGTTATTATTTTTTTTCTTTTTCTCTTTGAATATTCTGTTCGTTTATTTTTTTTTTTCTTTTTCTTTTTCACATTCTATCGACCAAAAGAAAAAGGTATTACATTTTCATAACTCCTTCGTATTTTGTTACTAATACTGTAAACTATTGATACTATTGATAGTCGTACGATTTACAGCATAGTGACGCAGTATACTCGTACCATTTTTGTCTTAGGAATTACATTAAAAATTTTTTTTATTCTTTTTATTCTTCTTTTATATATAATATATTTATATATATATATATATATATATATATATATATATATATATATATATATATATATATATAATATATATATATATATATATATATATATATATATATATATATATATATATATATATATATATATATATATAGCATCGTAAACGTGCCATGTTATATTAGATATACGGCTTGGACATCAAAAAAAAAAAAAAAAGAAGAAGAATAAAAAAAAGATAGAAAAAATCATCCCTAAATCGAAAAAAAAAATATTTATATATATATATATATATATATATATATATATATATATATATATATATATAAATTGGATTATATGTGACATTCTCGAAGAGTATATGAAAGAGTGATTGTTATTTTTTTCGTTATTTTTTTTTCCCCTATCGGGACAATTTACAATCAACGTACGAATTTAATTAATTAAAAGAAAAAATCGTATTAACGAACGTGCAGGTGTTGTCGGCGTGCGGACCTATTAGCGTCTCGTTCTTCACGGTGGTCGTGTTTTTTGGTTCATTTTATCTAATCAACCTGATGCTGGCTGTCGTGGCACTGAGCTACGAGGAGGAGGCCGAAATTACCAACGAGGTAAATACAATCGAATCTTATTGGATTACAAATTTCTTTTCTTTTCTATTTTTATTTTCTCTCTTTTTTACGTTCCTTACAAAAATTAATTGAACTATATATTATATATATATATATATATATTTTTTTTATGTTTCTTTTTCCTTCTTCTTCTTCTCATTTTTTTTCTGTTAAAAAACTTGAAAGATTTAACAAAAAAAAAAAATAAAATAAAAAGAAGAAGAAGAAAAACTATCACTTTCAATGCACAATGTGCAATAAAAAAAAAAAATATATATATATATACATATACAGGGTGTCTCGGCTAAAAGAGGCCGCCTAAATATTTTCTTTGTTTTTTTTTTTTTTTATGTTGCAACGAACTTTTATCGCATACATCGAATGGCTTAAAGAGATGTCATGAAAAAAAAAAATGTTTTCTCAAGTCATCTTTAACGAATTTTTTTAAGGTCATCGATATTTTTTACCCCACAATCATGTATACATATTTTTTTCTTTTTATATCGTAGAAAAGAAATTTTTACGTTTTAGGTCATCTTCGAATGAATTTTTTGTAAGGTCATCGATATTTTTTTAGCCTACAAGCACGTATATCTATTTTATATCGTACCTTGTAGCGGTCCATTTTAGCTAAGACACCCTGTATATTGAACAGGTGGTTGGGAACGAAAACAAAAAAAAAGAAAAAAAGAAAGAAGAAAGAAAGAAATATCGAAGAAAAAGGGAAGGAAAAAAATAAATGAATAAAATAATATAAAATAAATTCAAAAAAAAGAAAAATAAAAAGAAAAAAAATATGTCAGCCGTTTTGATCTTTTAAGGAACGGAGGAAGGATTTAACCGACCATCGTGAGGACTCGACGTTTAGTTTCGACCCGACTAAGATCAACATTAAGACCCTAACCAAGGAGAAGCAAAAAAAGATAGACGCTAGGAAGGGGGTATTACTGAGCAGTTACACGAGGAAGAAAACGAGAAGAAGAAAACGCGGTAGGAGTTCGGCGGGCCAAGAGAAAAATGGTGGCGCACGTAGCAGGTTTTCATCGTTTATGTGTATATATATATACATATATATACATACATACAGACGAAAATACACACACACACGCACACACACACACACACACACGTACGTACGTACGTACATGTAGATATACGTTAACGATCGAAAATTTCAGAAAACCTTTTTCCTTTTTATTCTTCCTTCCCTCGTTCATTGTGTTCTGTTTTTTTTTTCTTTTCTTTTCTTTTTTTTTTCTTGAGTATTTCAGAACAACCTTCCTGGAGCGGAGACTTTTCCGCATTAAAAGAAAAAAGGAAACGTTCGATTAATTCTCTCCAATCGTTAACTCTCGAGTCCAGTTTTCTTTTTTCTTTTTTTTTTTCTTTTTATTTTATTTTTTTCTTCTTCTTCATCCCTCGCGTTTCTAACGAACGAACGAGCGATCTCGTTCTTCTTTTTCCTTCGGTTCCTTATCAACTTATTTCATTTTATTTTTTCCCCGTTGAAAGAGAGAGAGAGAGAGAGAGAGATAGAAAAGAAAACCACGACACAAACGAAGGGTTGTAATTTGTGACAGGTCGATCACTCCAAGCCCAAGTCCAAGTCCAAGGCACTCGAACGTAAGGCCGTCGCATCTTCCGTTACAAAATGTAACACCGAGGCCACCGGAAGCCGGTACGGTGCACAGGCTTGCACCAAATCGCGGTATGTTGCACTCGAGGCAGGCCAGTAACAACAGTAATCAACAATCCTCGTTGGATGATTCGGGGGTTGTCGATGATCATGACGGTGATGACGTCACGTCCGCCGAGGAACACGAAAGACGGGAACATCATCAACAGAGAGAGCACAGATTGGAACGTCGTGACAAGGATAACGACAGGGATCAGGTCCTTGATCGGGATCGGGATGGGGATAGGGATGGGGATGGGGATGGGGATGGGGATGGGGATGGGGATGGGGATCAGGATGATGAGGAGATCGGCGATGAGGATACCAAAATGGAAGTGACTTCTCGTAACGATTGTCATCAACCAGAACCCGTTACCGTTTCCGTTAAAACCAGCACTCGAGAGATCAGAGTTCTAAAATGCAACGGCGTCAAAACAAAGAAACATATGTACGCGCTGCCTCCAGAGTACCTGTCGCATATTGTAGTATTAGGTAAGATATTTATTTATTCGAATAAATATATATATATATATATTTATATTTATATGTATTAGGTGTAATAAAAAGAAATGCATTATTTTTCCAACAGATTTCATTCAAAGATGGATGGATTTCTTTTTACTAGACTTAATATTAGGAACACTGTTGTTACATTCAAATTTATTAATTATTGCTTTTTTGTTCTTGTTTTTTTTCTTTTTTCTTTTTTTTTTTTTGTTTAATCGTCAATTCAATGTCATTCGAATTATTTCAATTTCGACGTTAATATTGATATTAATTGGATGCATATGACGATCATTAATTTTATTATTCGATATAAAGAATAAACGTTATCTTGAATATAATATATATATATATATATATATATATATATGTGTATGTATTATATTTATTTATTTATTTACATTTACACTTACTCGTTTATTATATCTTTCCTTTTTTACATGCGACGTCAGATGTTTCTGAATAATATATTTTCAGAGATCAGCCTCGAGGGGAGAAATATTTTAACTAATTATTGGATCAAGCGTCGCTTTTTCTTTTTTTTTTTTGGTTTTGTTTTGTTTTGTTTTATAGACTCCAAGCACTATAATCTATTTATTAATTGTTCGTCGTTTATGTATAATTATTTTTCTCCTACGTTATAATTTATGAAAGAATGAACGGATGGATACGAAGTAGAAAACTTATGCAGTTTTCCGTAGGATTTTATTCAAGGTTGCGTTTATTTTATTTTATATATTTTTTTGTTTTCTTTCTTTTCATTCTTTCTTTCCTTCGTTTTACGCGGGCTGTCTGATATTTTTGAAAAATAAGTTTTGATTAGAGAGAAAGAGAGAGAGAGAAAGAGAGAGAGAGAGAAATAGTGTAGTCAGTTAGGTCAAGGGTTGTTTTTAGTCTTCGTTTTCTTTTTTTTTTTTACGTTTTTTATACTTCGCGCACTATGATTTATTTTGTTCCGATTTTTTTTTATGCATATATTTTTCAATATAATTATATATATATATATATGTATATATATATATGTATATATATATATGTGTGTGTGTGTGTGTATGTATGTATATAAAAGAGGTTTGTGAATTGAAAAAAAACGAGTGTGCACTGACGATAATTTACTTTAACTTGTTAGGTAATGTGTTCGGTATTATTTTGTCATTTTTCTTTCCTTCTTTCTTTCTATATTTTTTTTTGTTTTGTTTCTTTTTCGTACCTTTTTTCGAAATAAATTTTTGATGACGATCGCGAGAAAGAAAAAATTGTAAGAGGAAATTAGTTAAACGGATGGTCATTTCGTTTTTAATCCGTTCCATTGTAATTTTATTCATATATGCATCTATCTATATATATATATATATATATATATATATATATATATATATATATATTTATTTATTTTTTTATATACCTGCATTATTATTCTACGAAAAAAAAGAGATAGGCAAAGATAAAAAATATGATACATATGGATTTAGCTAGAGAGAGAGAGAGAGAGAGAGAGAGAGAGAGGATTTTATTCAAAAGCCAAATTTATTTTATCTTTTTAAGTAGGATGTCCGGGGATTCTTTTGAAATATTCATGTTTTTGTTTCGTTCACGTGTGGATATACGTACATACGTGCACACCGAACAAGTTGAAAGTATATTTTGGAAAATTAAAATAATTTCTAATTGATTTCGTTTATCCGAACGGAGTAATTCTCAATTGATATTTATTTCTAATACGCCCGAAAGATGTTCTATCGAATTTATTTTCTAATTATAATATCACACGTTTATTCACGCACGTACGTACGTACCGTGAACAACCTTTTTTTGGAAATAATTCGTTCAATAAAATAATTTATCGATAATTCTTAATACTCATTTATTAAATATAATTTCACGGAGAGAATCGTGAGAGATCGTAGGTCTCGTAGTGCGTAAAATTCAAATCGAATCTCACAAATCATTTACAATGGAATACGTATAGCGGATCGTAAAAGGACGGTATTTTTGAATAAAAGATTTTTTCTTTTTTTTTTTTTTTACCAAAGTTCCTATAATCGGTCGAAGGTCAGTGGTTGATGATTCAAAAAATAAATTACTACTTTACGAGACTCTTTACTCTAAATTTCATTCTCTTCCTTCTCGGTTTATCCTTTTTCCTCTTTCTTCGTTCTTTTTTTCCAAACCGTAAAATCATAAGCCTGGGAACATTCTTACGATTTGAACCACGAGGAAAGGAAAAAAGAAAGAAAGAAAGAAAAAAAATAAAAAAGTAAAAAGAATAATTTCGAGTTTCTACGTACGTAGGAAGGTCACGTGTACGTAGAAAAAGGTCTCAGAAAAACCGTAATTGATTTTTCTTCTTTTTTCTTTTTTCTATTTTATATCAATTATGAAGTTTCGGCTCAAAAGTCGACGTTAAAAATTCCGATATTACTTATTGATCAAAAAATGCTCACACACACACACACACACACATTTATATATTTCGTGCGCACACACACACACATTTATACGTTATTTTTCTTACAGACGATCTTCCAGATAGAAACTGCGAGAGGTGTATTCAATGTTGCGTAGACTACGAGGGATGGTTACGTTTTCAAAATTGTCTTTATAAGGTAAGAATAAAGAGTCACACACACACACACACACACACACACACACACACACACACACACACGTAACATGTCTGGAGAATGAGAAAAATATCGTAGGAAACGTTTTATCGTTCGATCGTTTAATGGACAAACAGAGTGAACACGACAGTGACAATAACGACACCAACAACAATAATAATAACAACAAAAAAGAAATAAAAACGAGAAACAAATCCTGTCCCCATTTTTATCTCTCTCACTCTCTCTCTCTCTCTCTCTCTCTCTCTCTCTCTCTATCTCTTTCTTCTTATAGGTCGTAAGAGATCCGTTGTTCGAATTGATGATAACCCTGTGCATCGTATTGAACACCGGTTTTCTCGCAATGGAACATCACGGTATGAGCGAGTCAATAAGGCAGGCATTGAACATCGGTAACAAAGTGTTCACGAGTATCTTCACGTTCGAATGCTTTTTAAAATTGTTAGCCCTTAGCAAGGACTTCTTCAACAACGGTTGGAACAATTTCGACCTGATAATAGTATCGGCCTCGTTGATCGATCTTACGTTCGAATTGGTCGACGGTTTGTCGGTTATAAGGGGCCTAAGATTGTTGAGGGTATTGAAATTGGCACAGTCTTGGACAACTATGAAGGTACTATTGAGTATAATAATATCTACGATCGGTGCATTGGGTAATCTCACCTTCGTCCTCGTCATCGTTATATACATATTCGCGGTTATCGGGATGCAATTGTTCAGCAAGGATTACACGTTGGAGAAATTTTATCCGGATCCTGTGCCACGTTGGAACTTCAACGATTTCTTTCACTCGTTCATGATGATATTTCGTATATTGTGCGGGGAATGGATCGAGCCATTGTGGGATTGTATGCGGGCCGAAAAGGATGAAGGACCTGGCACGTGTTTCGCGATATTTTTGCCGGCACTCGTAATGGGCAATTTCATGGTACTAAATTTGTTCTTGGCTTTGTTACTGAACAGCTTCAATTCCGAGGAATTGAAGCAAAAGAAGGAGGAGGTAGGGGAGGACTCGAAATTGGCGAGGTCCTTCGATCGGATACGTTCGATCGTCAGGAAGAAGAAATATAATCGTAACAAGGAGAATTCGGAGAACGAGAGGAACATCAGATTGGAACAGATAGTACGAGAGGTCATGGATAAGTCGGACAAAGAGAAGTACGCGATACAGGAGACGGTATTGAGTTTACCGAAGGACAATATTTACAACAGATCGTATCAGGAGAGCTTGAATCAACCGGTATTCACTTACGAACCGTTGTACCGTCAGGCGACATTGACGACCTACAGTCAGAGCAGTCAGGAAACAGTTAAGGAGAATAAAAGGATCAACGAGAAGGATAAGGTCAACGTTAACGGCGACGAAGACGACGACGACGACAACAACGGACGCGAGGAAACGATAGAAATGGATGTATTGAAGGACGATCGTTGTAAAAACGACGAGGAGGTTGCGATGTTACCGGACAACGAAAGAACCTCGTCCTCGTCGTCTCAGCACCAACAGTCGATAAGAAGGGACGAAAGAATCGAGAAACGACCTTGGCACGCGTTGGTCAGTTACGTCGACGAATTGACCGTTGGGGGGAGAAGGGACAGCAAGGGTAGATACATCGACGGTATGGGCTCTTTCCCGATGTTTGGACGTAATAAAGAACCGAAGGAACCTCAGGATTGTTTTCCTCAACATTGTTATCAAAAGTAAGTACAATATCGTATCGAAAATATTGTTAAATCCTTACTCTCTCCCCCTCTTTTTAGAATGACTTATAAAGTACAATTTTGTCGGATCAATCAATCAATTGTTCTACCCTTTCCAATTTCAAACGCCTTACGAGAATGTTCGGACAATCGTCGCGACGAAATTTCGTCGAGTTTTCGTTCTTACGTCTCGTCAATTAGATCGATTAGAATCAAAAATCAAAGTATATGTGTGTATATATATGTGTGTGTGTGTGTGTGTGCGTGTGGGCCGTGTGATTTGTCATATCGATCAATACCGTAAAAGACAAACAAAAATGAAGAAATTTCGATAAATATATAAATTCGTATGAACGTTTAAGGGGCCTTGCAATGCCGTCGCGTTTGTGTCAAGATCGTTGAGACGATTTTACATTCGAAGTACTCGGAGTTATACGAATCGAATATAAAATGATGTGTTAACCTTCGTACCGAGTGCTTTGAAAACGTAACGAGTGCATTTAAAAGAGAAACAAAAAAAAAGAAGAAGAAGAAGAAGAAGAAGAAGAAGAAGAAGAAGAAGAAGAAGAAGAAGAAGAGGAAACATTCGATAAGCGAAGTCGATCGATTTGTCTTGCGAACGGCTAGACAAATATATACATACGTATATATATGTATAAACAATAATATATACGTATATAAAATTTATATCATTATTAGATCTTGTACGGTATTAGTTATTTTATTTATTTATTTCTTTATTTATTTTTTCTTTT
>OU426996.1:9177677-9197677 GCA_911387935.1 Dolichovespula saxonica
AGTGAATTATGTAAAAAGATATATATTGAATTTTTATATATATATATATATATATATATATATATATATATATATATATAGTCCACTTTAATGGAGATAAGATGAATATTCAAGATGGTTTTTTAATTTAATCAAGTACACGTAATTTCTTCATTTTTCTCTCTTCATTTCAGTACGAAGGTGGCGTGCTAGAAATGTTTTTGACCGAGAGTCAAAAACACTACTACACTGCCATGAAAAAGCTCGGCCGTAAAAAGCCGCAAAAAGTAATAAAACGTCCGATCAACCAATTCCTCGCAATGTTCTACGACCTGTCCAATTCCCGAAGGTAAAATAACACATACGTACTCGTTTTATGTTTCGTTCTTTTATGTATATATATATATATGTATGTATGTATGTATTTATGTATGTATGTATGTATATATATATATATGTACAAACACACATACACACACAAATGTATTACATGTTTATTTATTTATTTATTTATTTGTGTTCTTTTTTCTATTAATCTCTCTTTTCAAATCATTTTTTGCCAATTGTCGTCCATTCGATCGCACGATTCATTTTAATTTCAAAAATAAATATAGTTTAATACTAAATATACAAATGGTTGTATGTGTACGAGTGAAAACGACGATATAATAAAAACGCGCAAAAAAAAAAAAAAAACAAAAAAGAGAGAGAGAGAGAGAGAGAAGAAATGTTGCGATCGAGTCGACGGACTATCATAAATCTGCTAATTCATTTCTTTTGACATTTTCGATAATATAATTTTTATAAACGTTGTTGGACGTTGCTTTGCTTTCGTTGTTCTTTGTGTACAAACACACGCACACGCACACGCAAAAACATTTTTGGAACTCGTTACTTGCGGAACATAAGAAGGACGTTAGGCGAGCCGAAGATAAACGTCGTTCGTCAGACGAATGATCAAAGTTCTTCGGCCAACCTCATCAATATTTTCGACTCGCAACTTCGCCGCTTTTATATTTCGCTTGACAAGATTCCAAAAAGTAATGATAAAAAAAAAAAAATAAATAAATAAATAAATGATACAGAAGACGAGGGAACAGACGCAACGCGCTTTCTGCTGATAGCGCCAAGATTGGGATTTACAAGGGACGTACGAGCGCTTGGCTGCTTTTATTTTTCTACGTTTGTTTCTTTTTTTTCTTTTCTTTTCTTTTCTTTTCTTTTCTTTCCGAGATGTGTCACGGTCACTCACTTTGAGAGAAAACGAGCGACGGCAAGTTTAAGCGATTACGTTAAAAAAAAAAAAATAAAAAATAAAATAAAATAGCATGAAATAAAATGAAATAAAATGAAATAAAACGAAGTGAAATATAGTAAAAATAAAATAAAATAGAATAAAATAAAATGGAACGAAGTTATATTACGAAAAGCTGGCTTTGGCTTAATACACTGGCTTGAAACGCACCGAGTATTTAAATATTATACGTACAAAAGAAAAGTACGAAATCAGAAGTTGCAACGAGCGATACGATTAGAATTAAAAATTCGCTCGTTCGTTTATTTATTTTTTTTTTTTTTTTAATCGTCGTCATCGTCGTCATCGTCGTCATCGTCATCGTCGCTTCGATTTTTCTTTCTTTCCTTTCATTCTTTTTTTTTTTTTTTTTTTATTTTTTTTCTCTTTAAAAATCTATCTTCTTCGTTTCTTTCGCCGTTCCTCGTCGTACTCGTCATAATGATCGAAATAAAAACTATTATTTCTGATATATTATTTGCAGATTCGAAATAGCGATCTTCGTTTTGATATTTCTGAACATGCTGACGATGGGAATCGAACATTACAATCAACCCCATCCAATATTTTTCGTCTTAGAGGTGTCAAATGCGTTCTTTACAACGGTCTTCGGTTTGGAGGCGATAGTCAAGATAATAGGATTACGTTATCACTATTTCACCGTGCCGTGGAATCTATTCGATTTCCTTCTTGTATTGGCATCGATATTGGGAATACTTATGGAGGACATTATGATGGACTTTCCCGTGTCCCCGACGCTCTTGCGGGTGGTGAGGGTGTTCAGAATTGGTAGGATCTTAAGGCTCATCAAGGCCGCTAAGGGTATTCGTAAACTTTTGTTCGCTTTGGTGGTCAGTCTTCCGGCATTATTCAACATTGGTGCTTTGCTCGCCTTGATTACGTTCATCTACGCCATCATTGGTATGTCCGTATTTGGGCACGTCAGGAAACAAGGAGCATTGGACGACATGGTGAGGAATTTATTTATTTATTAATTATTTAATCGATTCTTTTTTTGTTTTTTTTTTTTTTTTTTTTTTTTTTTTTTGATCGTCTTAGAAAATATCTGAGAACCGAGAGAGAGAGAGAAAGAGAGTTTCGGAGAAAATATTTGATATTTATTTAAAAAAGAAAAAAAAAATGGGAAAAGAAGAAGTAATAGTAATAATAATGAATGACTATTTTTGTTTACTTTTTTTGTTTGTTTGTTTGTTTTTTTTTTTTTGCTGTTTTTCTTCTTCAAAAAATGCCATTAATTTTCATCGGGGATTCCAATCGAATCGACTAAGATCTCTCTCTCTCTCTCTCTTTCTCATTCTATTAACGCCTGGAGATCTTCACTACGAACGAGAAAAAAGGCCGTGTGCGATCATCGGACGAAAAACAAAACAAAAAAAAAAAAGAGAGAAAAACAAGTCCGCCATTTCTTTTCATGAACGAAAAAAAAATTGAACGTTCTAAGAAAAAGAAAAATAATAATAACAACAAACGTAGGATCAAATTCGGGGTTATCTCATTCGAAGTTCAATTAAATCGACGAACGAACGTTTTTATATCTATGTCGAGTTGGGAGAGGGTGGATGAGAAAATCAAAAAAAAAAAAAAAGAAAAAAAAAAGAAAAGAAAACGAAAAAAAAGATAAAGTAAAATAAAATAAAACGAAACGAAACAAAATAAAATGGAGAATGAAGGAAATAAATTTGTTCGATTTTTTTTTAGGTAAACTTCGAAACGTTCGGCCGCAGCATGCAATTACTATTTCGTTTGATGACATCGGCCGGCTGGAACGACGTATTGGAATCATTGATGGTACAACCACCCGATTGCGATCCGACCCCGACAAGTAGGAAAATGAATGGCGATTGTGGTTATCCGTTATTGGCGATAACGTACTTCACATCCTTCATAATCATCAGTTATATGATCGTTATCAATATGTACATCGCCATCATTTTGGAGAACTTCAATCAGGCTCATCAGGAGGAAGAGATTGGTATCGTCGAGGATGATCTTGAAATGTTTTATATACGGTGGTCCAAGTACGAATCTCTTTCTTCTTTTCTCTCTACTCTCTCTTTCTTTTTTTAACCCTAGTTGTGCCTGTAGGGCTGTAGAACGACACCCCCCGAATGAATTTATTCTATTCAGTTTTTTTTTTTATATTATGTATATATATAAATATAAATAAATTTATTATTATTATTATATATATATAATAATATATATATATATTTTTTTTATATAATATATATATTTTTTTTAATATATATATATATATATATATATATATATATATATCAAAAAAAAATATGTATATATAATATATATATATTAAAAAAAAATAAATATATTATATAAAAATAATAATATATATATATTATTTATATTATTTATATTATTTATTTATATATATATATAAATATGTACAACGACAGAATCGTTAATGCTTTTCCGAACCTACCTATTATTATTTCCGAAAAAAAAAAATTAAAAAAAAAAAAAATAAAAAATTATTCATTCCTTACGAGTAACGTCAGTTAGAAGTATTTTAGGGAGTAAAGGGGGTGTCGCGCAGTCCAAACTCGAGGACCACTCGATACGTACTTCGAG
This sequence comes from Dolichovespula saxonica, assembly GCA_911387935.1. Taxonomy (NCBI): domain Eukaryota; kingdom Metazoa; phylum Arthropoda; class Insecta; order Hymenoptera; family Vespidae; genus Dolichovespula; species Dolichovespula saxonica. The sequence continues at coordinate 9,181,561 of OU426996.1, forward strand.
TTGCGCACAACCGGGGGTTAAACGCATTCGTTCAAATCGTATAATCGTGTAATTTGTTTTCTATCTTTCTTGTTTACCCCCTCGCCCCTCCCGCTCCCCGTTCTCCGTCGATCCGTAGATACGATCCGCACGCAACCCAATTCATCAGTTTCTCACAGTTGAGCGACTTCATAGCGAGCCTAGACCCACCTCTGGGAATATCAAAGCCCAATGTCGTTGCGTTGGTAAGCTTTAATCTTCCCATCGCGAAGGGTAACAAGATCCATTGTCTGGACATCCTTCACGCACTTGTCAAGCACGTTCTTGGACACGTCGAGGAATCCGACGATTTTCGTAAGCTTCAAGAACAAATGGACGTTAAGTTCAAGAAGCAATTCCCAACTAGGAAGGAATTGGAGATAGTGTCTTCCACGAGGATTTGGAAAAGGCAGGACAAGGCCGCGAGGCTCATTCAACGTACCATCAGAGAATATATCGCGTAAGTTTTCTATTTTATTTTTTTTTTCCTATTTCTTTCTCTCTCTCTCTCTCTCTCTCTCTCTCTCTCTCTCTCTCTCTCTCTCTATCTATCTCTTCACTCTTGGCTCGGAGTCGATTTCGAAAGTACGTACACGAAGAAGAGAGAGAGAGAAAACGGGAAGGACAAAATCGAGAAGAATCTTTTATCGATCGATTTGCATCGTTCGTTTATTCAAAATACCGACGTTTGAAATATTCGACCACAAATTGAACCTGGAACGATCGATAAGATTTAATATTTGTATGTGCGTGTGTACGTAAAAAAAACACACACACACACATGCACAAATACATATATATTAAATTAATAACAATATACAGGGTGTTTCACCTCGAAGGAGGCCGATTAAATATTTTCTTTGTTGTTTTTTTTCGTACTTTGAATGGTTTAAGAAGAGATATGTTATGAATAATTTGTATATGTATATAATAGTATAATGTTATGTATGTTATAGGTGGCCACCTTTATCTGAAACATCCTGTATAATAATAATAATAATGATGATGATAATAATAATAATAATAACAATAATAATAATAACAATAATAATATATATTCTAAATTGTTATAATATATATATATATATATATATATGTATATATACTAATATTAATATATTATTATAATTTTAATATATTAAAATATTCTTATATATATATAATAAATTGTATATATATATTGTTAATATATAATATATATATATATATATATATATACTAAATTGTTAATATATTGTTATATATATACTAAATTGTATATATATTGTTAATATATAATATATATATATATATATATATATATATATATATTTATACTAAATTGTTAATATATTGTTATATATATACTAATATTAATATATTAATATAATTTTAATATATTAAAATATTGTTAATATATAATATATATATATATACTAAATTGTTAATATATTGTTATATATATACTAATATTAATATATTAATATATTTATATACATATATATATTAAATTGTATATATATATTGTTAATATATAAATACAAAATATTAGTACATATATATATATATATATAATTAATGTTAATATATTTGACTAATTTGTTAATATATTTGAATCGAATAAAAATTAGAATGAAGAAGGAACGCGAGAGGATCGCCCAAGAGGTCGATTCGCAAACGCAAACGTCGAGTCCTGGTGGTGTTGGGAGCGATGGTAGGGGCGGGGGTGGGTGGGGCGGAAAGCTGTCGGCCCTGTTGCACGTGCACAGAGGTAGCCGGGCCAGTAGCCGCAAGTCCTCCCGGGCCAGCGACGCCAGCGATCTCAGTGAGCTCGGGACAGCATCAGCTTGGCTATTTCCAAATCTACCATTGCTGTTGCTCTCCGGCGCCACGGGAACCCACGAGGACCTGCAACCCCCCGCCCTCACCGTGTCCCGTCCCTCACCGACCACGGAACAACCATCGGCCGCCTCCAGTTCTGGATCCGATTCGCACGTTACTGTTAGGTCAGTATTTATTCAACATTTATATACATTCATCATTTTCTTTCTTTTTTCTTTCTCTCTTTCTCTCTCTCTATCTCTCTTTCTAAATCTTTTTTGTTGTTACCCTTCCACCTACTCCCCTCCCCTTTTTTTATTTCCCTTTAATATCCCCCTCATTTTTGCTCGATACCTTTCGATCGATTCAAATTTTCGATCGATCGAATTCAATTTTTCGATCGATCCGTGATCTGCCTCGTTCGTATGGATTATTTCGAGCCCTATTCGTCGAGGGGGGGGTTGATAACTGACGAAAAGAGAAAAGTATTTTCTTTTTTACATAAAAAAAAAAAAAAAAATAGAAAAAAAAAGAAAGAAAAGTAGCAAAATAATTATTGGAATTTATTTTACGTAGTTTTATAGATCTTATGCCAATGCGTACGCGTGTCCGTGTGTTTCTCGTATCAACCAGGGTTAATTCGACGACGAACCATCGAGCAACAATCAAATAATGGCCTCCACAACGAACGATATTTCGCTTAAATTGTTTACTTATTTTTTTATCGCTTTTTTTTCTGTTTTTTTTTTTTTTTTTTTTTTTTAATGTATATTTCTCGAAACTACGGTTCAGTATCGGCCTGAGGAGTTCGACGATGTAGGTTCGATTTCGTCTCTCTCTCTTTTTTACTCTTCTTTTTTTATTTTTTTTTTATTTTTTTTTTTTTTTTAATCATCGTCATTATCATCGTCGTCGTTGTTGATCGTAGAGACAAAGAGAATGGAAAAATCGTTGTCCCCATGGGGGGAACAAAAATATATAAAAATATAAAAATATAAAAAAAAAAAAAAGAAAAGAAAAATATACGAATTAACCTAATCTTTTTCATTTCAAAACTCCTCAGGCAAAGAAACGAGCAAAGAAACGAGGTAAACCTGTTGAAAATTTTCGTAGCTCTATTGATTTCAATTCGAAATTTTTTTTTTTTTTTTTTTCTTCGATATATATATATATATATATATATATATATATATATATATCGTCGATAATATTTGTCATAGATATAAAAAGTTGATTTTTTAAATAAAGTTTCCTTGTTGTTCCTTTCTTTTTTTTCTTCTTCTTTTTTTTTTTAGACATTATCTGCTCTGTAAAAATACGCTTGGCAAGTTTAACAGGAAGTTGGAGTTACGAGATAGTTTTTTTTTTAATTTCTTTTCTCTTTAATTTCTACCTGAATTCTTAGCATTCTTTAGATCCGTGCATTTGGATTCTATCTTTGGTCGAAGAGTTCGACGATTTCTTTTCTTTCACGTTTTTGTTTTCTTTTCTTTTCTATTTTGAACCAATTACGTTATTATTATCATTATTGTTATTGTTATGATTCGTTCGAACGACGGATGACGTTGAATTTAGATGCACGATGTTTCTATTGCACGTTCGGCCGTCGTTTCGTCATTCATTAAGTCGTAAAAATTCTTTCGAAACTACAGAATCAACCGAAAGTTCCCGGATGATTCAGGTTAAAAAAAAAAAAAAAAAAAAAGAAAAACGTGGGGGTGGGAAAAAAAAAGAAACGTTAGGTGAGAAAATTAATTGCTCCATTTTACGAGACTCTCTTCGAGCTAATTTCTTTCATTCTTTTCCTTTTTTCTTGTAATAGATCGTAAAAACAATTTTATGCTTACGATCGGCGTAGTGAAGTTGCAAGCTTAAAATTAAAATTAAAAGAAAAAGAAAAAAAAGTCCCTGAAAAGTCTCGAAGAATTTTCAATGGACTTTAAAAAAAAATTATCTTGGAACTTTTGGACCACCCTGTATATTACGTACATGTACAATAGATCACGTGCGTCACACGATCGACAAATCATCGATAACATCATTCAAATTTTATTACGTTTCTTTCTCTTTTCCTTTCTCTCTTTATTTTTTGTTTATTTTTCCTTTTCATTTCTTTTTTATTTTTTTATTTTTTTTTCAACATTCTCTCTGTAAAAAGGCATTCGAAAATTTGCAGTATCGCATATATTACATATACATGCATATAAACAGCAAGATATTAGAAATATCATGGTTTATTCTAACTCCACCCACCCACCCACCCACTCACCCCCCACGCCCTCCCCCCTTAGCTGCGTACTATGACCTTTGGCCTTCTCTTTACTTTTCTTTGTTGTTCTTTTTCTGTCTTTGTTTTTCTAGAGCAGGTCAAACGCTTTTAAAAATGTCACATCATTTTCGTCGTTAACTCAAAATAGAACGTATTCATGGCATATAGGAATTTTTGGTTAAAGAGAAGTACGTAACACAACATACGTAATCGTCGATTCGATGTTATCGGTTATTCGTTTTTTTTTTTTCTTTTTATCTTTTCTTTTTTATAAAATAATTTCACGAAATATTTTACGTAATTTTGTTATGAAATATTTTTCATGGACGTCTTGCGCTTCTATTTACGCGAGACAAATCGGATTACATCATGTCAAGGAATAATACGAAATCCAACATTTCAATATCTTCCATATCCAAGCATCAACCATATTACGTATTAATTATATTACATATTAATAATAATATCGACTATACTATAAATTATATTCACAAATTATAAATCAATTTACAAATATAATTAGAAATTACATTATAGCAAAAATATAATTGTTCTGTGAAAATTATGACACGAGTCTCCCAGCTCAAATATAAGCACGATAATAATAACGATGATCACAATGACAACGATAAATTTCGTTAAAACGTATAAAAAAAAAAAAAAGCATAAAAAATCAAAATTTACAAAAACAATCGAATCGACGTTACAATATGTTGCTCTCGTTAGACAATTGAGAGATTAACGATTATCTAGCTGGTAGTAAGTATGTACGAACGTTGAAAGAGTAGACACATGTACACATATATACATTTTCCCTTTTTACATGTTTAACATAGTCGAGTAAAGTCGAACCGTCGAACACGATCGTCGGTTCAGTTCGAATCTATCGAGAAGCATCGTGGCACTTCGACGAAGGTCGACGCGATGATTAGCAAGAACAAAAAAGAAAAAAAAACAAACAAAAGAATGACGAGGCGAAAAATTAAAGAGTAGAAAAAAAGTAAAAAAAAAATAAAATAAAATAAATAAAATAAAATAAATAAAAAAAAAAAAGAAAGTAGGGATAAGAGATAGAACGTAAGGGTATAATCAAAAAAAAAATCTAAAAAAAACAAAAAATACTTAAAAAAAAAAAAAAAAAAAAAAAAACTAAAAAAACCAAACGAAACAGAAAGACGGAAAGGAAAAAAAGATTATAAAAATTGTGCAGATCGGTCGGTGCGACGTTGGGCCGCCAGGACGCCGTGGAAACTTATCCAGACGAAGACGTCCAGAGTCCGCCGAGTTCGAAACGAAGTTCGCTACGTACCAGCGGTACGACGTTGTCCCTGAACACACTCCAACGGGACATAAAGGAGGCCTTTAATCGTCGTTGCAGTAGCCTTCGACGACGTCCACTAGCAGTACCATTGACAACAATAACAACAACAACAACAACAACAACAACAACAACAACAACAACAACAACAGGAACGATAGTACCACCGCCGTCGTTACCGGAACCGGTATCGCTTCCTATCGCTGACGGAAGTGACGTCAGTATATTGGTGACCGAGCCCAGCCCGGAAAATTCAGCGCCCCCGTTGTCAAGGCCACCGTTGATGAGACAACAATCGGAGGCTACGGTCGTTCACGTGCTCGTGCACAGAGAGAGCGAGGAGTATAAGGATCAGCAGGACGACAGCTGATGATCCTAAATAATGCGATTCCGAGAACTTGGGCCTGAGGGTCCCTGTTTCGTTTTTATCAGGGGACCGAAGGGGGAGGGATGGGGTGGGGAGAGAGGGAGTTGGGAACGGGGTAGGGGGGCTTCGGGGTTGAAAAGGAGGAGGAGGAACTTTCGTTCAGGATGAACGGAGAGTGAGAGTGAGCGTGTGTGTAAGAGAGAGAGAGAGAGAGAGAGAGAGAGAGAGAGAGAGAGATTAAAACTCTGAACAATGAGAAGACTTACGAAAATTGTAAAATAGGACAAATTAACAATGTTTAACGATCTACGTTATTATTCTTATTCATCATTATTGTCATCATCATCTTCTTCATCTTCTTATTCTTCTTCTTATTCTAATTCTTCTTATTCCTCTTCTAATTCTTACTATAAGATTATAGAAAAAAATGAATCATGAAAAGGTGAGAGAGAGAGAGAGAGAGAGAGTGGGAGAGAGGAAGTTCGTTCACGAGTATGTTGTACATATACATATACATATTATCGATCGATCGATCGATAACGAATCGACTCCTATAATTATTATAGAGAAGACTCTTTATATATATATATATATATATATTTCGATTCAAATGAAAAATAGCGTTTCTAGAGGGAGAAAGTACAACAACAACTACAACAATAAAAAAAGAAAAAAAGAAAAAACAAAAGAAAGAAAATGAAAATGAAAATGAAAATATAAATGAAAATGCAAATGGCTCAAATTATTATTATTATGTATCTTAACAGTGATTCTCATTTTGGACCGACTAAAATGGGCGTGTTATTGGCTTCTCCATTAATACATATATATATATATATATATATATATATATACGTACACACGTATAATAGAAATGAGTATACTGCCTCAAAAATCGTAGGATAGATGATTTACTCGGCGTTAATTTTTTTCGATGATAGATTAAAAATACAAAGTGTAAAAAGTGAAAACCAAACAAAAAAAAAAAAAAAGAGAGAGAAGAGAGAAGAAAAAGAGAAATGATAGAAGAGAAGAGAAACAAAGAAAGGAAATAGTCGAGGAGAAACGTGAAAAGGAAATTGGGTAGAATAAAGAGTCAAATGGATAATATCAACAACAACAACATCGACAAATAAAACAAAACCAGAAAAATAAATAAAATAAAAAAAGCAACAACAACAAATATATACATATACGTTGAGAAAGGAAAGTGAAGCAGGTGTAGGAGGAGGAGGAGGAGGAGGAGGAGGAGGAGGAGGAGGAGGAGGAGGAAGAGATAAAAAAAAAGAAAAAAGAAACAGTAAAGGAAATGAGAAAGAAGTAAAGAAATGTAAAGAAACAACCAAAATAAAAAAAAAAAAAAAAAGAAAAGAAAAAAAAAAAAGAAAAGAAAAGAAACAAGAAACATAGTATACAACGTGGCTTCCTTCCATTGTACTAATTACGATATACGATATAAGCTTCATTTTCTTTCTTCGTTATATATATATATATATATATATATATATATATATATATATATATATATATATATATATATATATATATATATATATATATATATATATATATATATATATATTTTTTTTTTTTCTTTCCATTTTCTAATTATTATGTTTGCACTCTCGACATCTCCAAAAAGAGAGAGAGAGAGAGAGAGAGAGAGAGAAAGAGAGAGAGGAGATCAATAAAATGGCCGATAAAAAAAAAGAGATTTATGTGACCTCGTTAGATGCAACCCTTACGTCGATTACGTTCGCTTTTAATTAGTGTAACACACACGCGCACCCACACGCGCACACGCACACACACATACACACAAAACTAAAGTTTATTACGACGTCTGATTTTAAAGTTATGAAATATTCGAATTATTTTCCCTCCGACCTCGAACGCTTTTCAAAAAAGGATGAAAGAGAGAAAGGAGGAAAGAAAAATATGGAAAGAAAAAGGACAAAAGGAGGAAGAAAAAATATGAGAAATGTACAGAACTAAACGACCGAATTCGACACGGAAGAGTCTTGAAATGAAATAGAGGGGAGGTTGGTGGGTGGAGTGGAGGGGTGGAGAAAGCAGCAAACAAACGAAAAATTCGAAAAAGAAAAAGAAGTATAAAATGATATAGGAGACGAGAGAAAAAAGGACGAGAAAAAAATGACGGATTTTTTAGAATAATAAAAATAAGTAAAAAAGGTTGTACGAGAGACGACGCTCATACGAACACACAGATACAAAAACGCGCGAACACGCACGCAAGCACGCACGCACGCACTCACGCACGCACACGTACAATCTGTATGAAAATATTGTATAAAAAAAAATTCGTCACGATACGTATACGCGAGATAATGATTACGTACATATGTATATGTATATGTGTATATATATATATATATATATATATATATATATATATATATATATCCACTGAGGAATTCAAGAAATTGATATAAAAGGGGAAACGTAGGTGGAATTTCTCGCGCTAGTTTTTCACGAGGTACAACGAATATATATTTCCCTTTAGGTTGGTTAACAATTAAATTAGCAGCGAGAAAAACTACGCGCGGGAGAAAAATTCTTATATTTCGTTTCTCTCCATTTTAAGGTTTTTTTTTTTTTTTTTTTTTTGAAGTGAGAGAGAGAGAGATAACGAGATAACGAGAGATAAATAGAGAGAGAGAGAGAGAGAGAGAGAGAGAGAGAGAGAGGAAAGCGACAACCACCATGATATATTACAAAAAAACATTAAACTACGAGAAAAACGTAAGAAATAATTTTTAAAAGAAGAGAGAGAGAGAGAGAGATAATTAAACGAGGGAATTATCACAATAATAGAAATGGGGAAAAAAAAAAGACATAAAATAAAGGGAATAAAATAGATAAAAAATTAATAACGAAGTCCCGTCTTCTCTATCGGCCTATATAGCCGCCCTTCGAGGGAAACCAAATAAATAAAAAAAAAAAAAATAATAAAAAAAAAAAAAGAAAAAAGAAGAGAAGAGAAGAGAAGGGAAAGAGAATTAAGAAGAGAATGAAAATAACGACGACGATGATGATAATTATAACGACAATGATGATAATGATGATGCGAGAACGATGAGAAAAAGAAAAAGAAAAGAAAAGAAAAAAAAAACAGAAAAATAGAAACATGACAAAAAAGTGATTAGAAAAAAAAAATAGAAATTTACCTTCTCCTTCGGTCGATCCTTACCTCCTCTTCTATCCTCTTCTTGTTACAGCTTCCTCTTCGTCCGATTCGAAAAAAAAAAAATAAATAAATAAATGATTAAATAAAAAAATAAAAAAATTGCGGACTCATCGGACGATCAAAAATCATCCCTCCCCCCACGTAAACGATCGTTCACCATCACCCACCCCATTACCATTGTCACCGTCATCGTTAACCCCATAAACGATCCCTTCTTTTAATCCCAACGACACAAACAACCGCCCATTATAAATCGCATTTAGACTTGAACGTTGTCAGAGAGTTAAAAAAGAGATAGAGAGAGAGAGAGAGAGAGAGAGAGAGATATTAAGAGAATTGTCACGAATTCACGTCGACCTATAGTGCCTATTTAATTAGCGGACACTGAGTGATATCGCAAGGACGATATATATGTATTTGTCACGTTAACATTTTACTAAACATTTTTTCCATGCGAACGTGACGATTATATGCGTACGTATAATCGAATGGTGTTAATCGAGGAGATTATAAACGAATGAAATAAACAAATAATTAAGAGGAAGAACATAGAGGACAAAGAAAAGAAAGGGAAGAAAGAGAAGAAGAAGAAGAAGAAAAAAAACAGAACGATGAACGACACATAAAAAGGACAAAGAGATTGATAGTGGGAGAGAGAGAGAGAGAGAGAGAGAGAGAGAGAGAGAGAGAGAGGGAAAGCTTAGATGTATATATTAGGGAACCCGAGATTGAAACGCAAAATAAATAAATAAATAAATAAATACATAAATAAATAATAATAAATAAAATGAAATAAAAATTCCAATGAAAGAAAGAGAGATGGAAAAAGGGAATTAAAATAAATTAAGCCGATTAATTAGATCGTTTAGAAGAAACATATTCGTGCTTTATATTCGAATAATATCGACGGTCGATAATGTTTTGTTCCTTTTTTTTTTTCTTCTCTGGCAATTGAGCTCCGGTGATATATAGAAAATGATATTATCGACGGGTAAGCTTTCCCGCTTGATAGGGACGAGGACGAGGGGGAGGGGAGGATTGTAAGGGTGGGAAGAGAGGGAGGGAGGGGAGGTACCGAGTTAATACAAATATAAAACGCGAGATTGATAATGTTGGTGTTGAGTGGGGGGGGGTTATCGCGAGGCATATATAATAAAAAGTTATATGTCAATTAATGATTATTAAATAATACATAGTGACATACCGTATATACATATACACGTAGTATATATATGTATATGCATATATATACACACATGTTAATTAATTGATTAATTAATTAATAACGTTAATATATTAAAATCCAGCGACGACGCACGATAGAAAATAATAATACATACGTACATACGTATAAATACATATATACATACGTACATGCATACGTACATACACGTGGTAGTATGTATGAGAGGATTAAACTAAAACAAAACGAACGAAAAAGTAAATAAATAAAGAAATAAAGAAAGAAAGGAAAAAAGAGGCAAGTTTAAGTTTTACCGCATTATTATTCCAAAACAAGTAAATGAATTGATTGATTGATTGATTGATTGATTGATTGATCGATCGATCGATTAATAATAAATAGTTACAAATGAATTAATAACTAAATTAATTATAATTAAATAAACAAAAAGTATAACGGCGAAGGCAGAAGAAAATTATTTAAAAAAAAAAAAAAAAAAGGCGTACAATCATGCGTGGGATGGCTGTTTAGGCATCCTAGAGATCGTTTTAGATATTAGACGACCCGGTAATAATTAAATCAATTTGTCGAATCCGCGCGTGTATGTATGTGTAGACGATTAATTAATTAAAATGATTGCGACGAAAAATTATACGGAGTTAACGGGAAGAAGAAAAGAGAAGGGAAAATAAAAATGAATGAATGAATGATTGAACGAACGAACGAACGAACGAACGAATGAATAAATAAATAAATAAATAAATAAATAAGTAAAAGAAAAGAAACACAGCTGCACATACTCGTCCTCGCTGTAATGATTAATGTAAAATAAGACGAATGCGGAATGTTTAACGGTGAACGATGGCTACATAATATATGTTTATGTCGTCGCAATAACGACAATCTCTATTGTTGTTATTTCAAAATGATGATAATGATGATGATGATGATCATTAGTATTATTATTGATATTACTATTATTATTATTATTATTATTATTATTATTATTATTATTATTATTATTATTATTATTGTTATTATTGACTTTACTGTTATTATTTAATTAATTAATAGGACCACTCGTGTAGGACAAGTTAATTCAACAAATTCCAAATTAATTATTCCTTCGATCCATCGATTACTATCTATCATTAATCTACTCTCGCTTGAGATCCATACATTTTAACGAATATATTATATATTCGTTAAAAAATATTAGATACATAGATGACAGATTGTACGGATCAATCGGAAAAAAAAGGAAAAAAATAATTTTCAAATTTTCACAAAGTAATTATAACACGTACGTATTGATGAATTAACGTTTTACGTATTTATGTATTTACTTACGTGTCGAAAGGGTTCACCGTCAAGGACGTTGTATTCTCCAAACTATTTTTTGATAGTACGTAATAATTGGGCAATACAATGATTTATCAAGCGAGAGAAGATATAGAAAATGAGCTTCAAACGAGATTAGAAATGTAGAGTGAGACTGTTGCGATTTTATGTATGTGTATATATATATATATATATATATATATATATATACATGTGTGTGTGTGTGTGTGTCTGTGTATGTATATATATATACATGTATAAATAATACGTATTATATTAAAAAGGTAGATGACATCGAGGATCGTGAAAATTTCATAGAATGCGTAAAGAATAGCATATCAATGGAGAACAAAAAAAAACCAAATAAACAAATAAGCAAAACGAGTCGTAGAAAAGAAAAAACAAAAAAGAGAGAACAATCGTTCGAGTTCGTTCGTTGTTTGTACGAAAAAATAAAAAAAAATAAAAATAAAAAAAGAATGAAGGGGAAAAGGAAATAATAGTAAAAAAAAAAATGGCCGACGATTTTGAACGACATGCGTTAATATTAAATAGTTCGGATTACACCTGTCGAAAATTTTCTTCGGTAATATTCGATTTGCATTATTTCGATCGATATAGAAACTTACGGGAAGCAGCAACAACAACAACAATAAGAAAGCGAAGAAAAAGGAGAAAAGAAAAGAAAAAAAAATATATAGAAAAAATATACAAGCTTTCAACCCCCCTTGCCCCTTTTTATTATAATATTATACGTCATCTCGTCTACGGCATATATATATATATATATATATATATATATATATATATATATATATATATATATATATATGTATATATTTCTTCTTCACTTATTTATTTATTTATTTATAATATTTAAATATTTTTTTTCTCTTACGTCGAAAACATTTCCTAAACGATGACGACGACGTGGAAATAAAAAAAAAAAAAAATAAAAAAAAGAAGCGTCGTTGAAAAACCACAAAATAAAAAAGAAAAAATTTCGTAGCTTAATTATTAAGATCTTCTTAATGCATCGATGACGTCATCTCATTGAAATTATATATATATATATATATATATATATATATATATATATATATATATATATATATATTATCGGATTATATCGCAATTATATTAAACAAATTTTCTCGCCACGAAAGAAAATATGGCGACGAGAGACGGCTTGCTTTATTGCATTTCGCTTTGGCATTTAAAATTTTCAATAAAGAAAGAAAGAAGGAACGCATAAAAAAAAAGAAAAGAAAGAAAGAAAGAAAGAAAATGGATGAACTAACCCATTAATAATATCATTGACAATATTAATTATCCACCGCGAGAGATATAAAGTAGAAATATAAATTAACGACCATTGTGCGGGTCGAATAACCAATTAAGAAGTAATTGATTAACTAATTAATTAATTAACTAATTAATTAATTGAATAATTAAAAAAAAATTAAATAAAAATAAAGAGGAATGTGAGATCGATAGAGAAACGGTGCGCGCGCACGATTTTTCGAGTATTTGTTCTTTTGTAAAAAAAAAAAAAAAAAAGAAAAAAGCAAAACGAAAATGATAAATTACATAGACAGGACGGGTCAATTAATTTCCCTAGGTGGACCGAAAGTTCTTACACGGTTTTAAAAATCAATTAAACTTTTTCGAGCCAACTTTGAGTTGTTATTTCTTTTTTATTTTTTTTTTTTTTTCCTTTTAATCCTTCAGACGTACGAGCTAAGCTTGTAGTTTTACGATCAGATAAAAAATAAAAAAGAAAAAGGAGAAAAGGAAAAGGAATTACTCCGCGAAGTTTCGAAAAAGAATTAATACGTTAATTAATTTCTAATTAAAAAAAAAATCGTCTAGTAACTTTCGGTCTGCTCTGAATATTTATTTATATATAAATTAAAAAGAATGAAGAGAAATTATACGACTTGTTGATTGGAGGAAAATCGTATGTATTCGATCATCCCGCACAATGTGATCGTCAACTAAAAGGCCTATCGTAATGGATAAATAAATAAATAAATAAATAAATAAATAAGTAAATAAAAAACAGAAAAAAAAGGAAAGAAAAAAACAAAAGACGTGAATAATTGAGGAGCGCGGATGTTAATTAATGTCTTCGCACAATAACGATTATATCTGAAAATTTAATTTAGGCGGTTCTAATCGAAGAGTTAATTATCACCATACACACACACACACACACACACACACAGACGTACACGCAAACACAAACACACACAGAGAGAGAGACACATAATGAAGGACATGCACGTGTTCGATCTAAGCAAGGACGTTCGGAGAATGAAACATTAAATATGATCCCCTAACGATTTAACTATAAATTTATTCGAAAACTATAACGCAATTAGAAGAATAAAAATTATTATTATTATTATTATTATTATTATTATTATTATTATTATTATTATTATTATTATTGTAATAATTATTATCTCGTATGAGCATTCGAGTTTCATTCGCACTTGTTGGCCTTCAAATAAATCTTCTTATATGATATATGTATGTACGTATGTACGTACGTATGTATGTATGTATGTATGTATGTATGTATGTATGTATGTATGTATGTATGTATGTATGTATGTATGTTGTATGTATGTATGTATGTATGTATGAGAAAGAAAGATAAAGAAAATGAAAAAGTAATAGAAGAAGGTAACAAGGGCGAATATAATCCCGTTTCACATATGTATGTAGAAATCTAAAATTGTTAACGAAATTGAATAATGAATACAAATAATAACGGAATATAAAGTAATAATTAATAATTGAAACGACTGATCTATTTATTCGTCATGAGAGATTCAAATTGAAATTATAGAAAAATAACAACAATAACAATTTTGCAGATCACGTTCATAGCGTTCGAACGTGTAATAATCTTCAAGTACATAAAGTGACAAAAAGAAAAAGAAAATAGACAAATCGAATGAAAAAAAAGAGATATTACATGAAAATGAATAAATAAATTAACGAAAAAGAAGAAGGAAAAGAAGGTGGAGGAGGAGGAGGAGGAGGAGGAGGAGGAGGAGGAGGAGGAGGAGGAGGAGGAGGAGGAGGAGGAGGAAGAAACCGTAAGTCATATATACATACATATACACACACACACACATATATATATATATATAAATATATATACGCACACAACTAATTAGTAGGAAGTTTAAAATGTCCGCGCCTTATAAAAGAAAGCAAAAAAAATTAAACGGAAAGAAAGAAAAAAAAGAAATGAATAAACAAATAAAAATAAACAATGAGAAAAGAAAGAAAAGGAAAAGAAGGAACGAAAACGAAACGAAAATAAAAGCTAAAATGAAAATGAAATTGAAAGTTAAAAGATTAAAGTTAAAGAAAAGAAAGAAAATAAAAACAAAGAAACGAACAAAACGAGAATCGCGTGCATATCGTCACCCCATGTAAATATAGATATACACATGCGTATACTATGCATATACATATACATATACATATACGCAATAAGAGGGTTATTCGAAATGAGAAACGATAAAAAATAAAAAAAGAAAGAAAGAAAGAGATGAAAAATGGCGTTCGTTTAGCGTTCGTTTAGCGTTCGAATAAAAATGTTTACATACGTATGTCCCCTAAACGTTTTTACTACTGTATTGTTGCTTGTGATAATCTATATTAGAGCACATGATAAATTTACGGAGGTCAAGGCCGTGCATTCCTTCTGACATCTTTGCAATAATATTTTCAATTATCTTCTCTCTCTCCCTCTCCCTCTCTCTCTCTCTCTCTCTCTTCTTGATTAGTAACAAAATATTCATTTCGTCATTCCTTCTTTCTCTTTATCACTCACAATCACACACACACACACATACTCTCTCTTTCTCTCTTGCGCGTCAGGTTTGTAGCGTGCGTTGTTTGTGGCGGATATAGCGTTTTGCTATTTTCCCACGATCATTGTTAATTGTTTTATATATGTATGTATATATATATATATATATATATATATATATATATATGTATGTATGTATGTATATATATATATATGTATATATCAGGGATCGAATGCACGACCGAGTTCATCTGTGATTTGAGTAAAGTTGCGATTATCCTAATGAACCTATGACCCATAGAATTTCTGTTCATTTTATTCGTTATATATATATATACATATATATATATATATATATATATATATATATCACTCTCTCTCTCTCTCTCTCTCTCTCTCTCTCTCTCTCATAATAAAATAAAGCGTCCATTTCCTCTTCCTTTTATTTGGTATTATTTTACTCTCATTCTTTTTACTTCCATCTATTTATATATATTTATTTTGTTTAGAGTTGCGGTATTACACTATCATGTTCTTTCGTCTTTTTCGGCCGTGCTTCGACGACCCCTCTCGCACACTTTAAAGTTTAGCGATAATATATATACGTATATATATATATATATATATATATATATATATATATATATATATATATATGTATGTATATATATTTGTGTATATATATACACCTACACGAATATTCGGTTCAGAGATAACATCACATAGTTATCAGCAATATCATATGTGCGGAGTATACATATATAGTTATTTAGTATTA
>OU426996.1:9202677-9222677 GCA_911387935.1 Dolichovespula saxonica
TGTAATTTCATGCGAAGGAGAGAAAAAATAAAACGAACGAACAAAAGAAAAAGAAAAAAAGGAAAAAGAAGACAAAAACGACTCGTCAAAATTGTAATTTATCCATGTATATCGATATCTTGAAGATGTTATAACAAAATAAAAAATATATATATACATTAATGATAAAACGAAAGATTATTGTTTATTTTCACAAACCTATGATATATATTATATGATTTTATTTTATAATAATCCAAATGAAATCTTGATTGGGTGTATGTCTCTTGACTCTGTGTGTGTGTGTGTGTGTGTGTGTGTGTGTGTGTGTGTGTGTGTGTGTGTCTGTACGAGGAATTGTGTGAAAATTGTCCTTTTAAAGAGGTCGTGATGGTCGTAAAAATTATCAAGCTTAATCTAACTTTTATCTAACGCAACGTCCGCGAATAAACAAATTTTCCAACGTTATGCTCGTGGCGCATATCGAATAAAAAAACACACACACACACACACACACAGAAGAAAAGAAAAAATATCTAGAAATTCTATAAAAAAAAAAAAAAAAAAAAAATCCAAAAATTCGTAAATCTCGAGATTTTCATACGACCAATTCCATTTAACTTATATCCGTCCTAAGTGTCATTGTAATGAAAGATTATCGAAGCTCCGAGTATTCCGAGTTAGGCTCTGATTCTTGCGTGGAAGGAAAAAAAGAAATTAAAAAAGAAACGAAATTTTGGAGGAGTAGAACGAACGGAGAAACGATACGTCGATGAAACGTTTTGAAACGTTGACTCTTGAGGATACGTAAGCGACCATATTGGACAATCGGACAGGAAAGGTTGCGACGGAGGGATATCAATGGAATGTATTTATTCATTGTCAAGGAGAAATGTAATATAGTAAAATGAGACTACCTACGTTAAGGGCGTCTGAGTTTTTCAAGATCAAGAGTATTTCATTCGAAAAATATAAACGAGAATGTCTACATCATCTTACTAACCACCCTGCTACGCATATATATATATATATATATATATATATATATATAAATGTGTGTGTGTGCGCGCGCGTGCGCGCGTGTGTGTGTGTGTGAGGGGTGTAGGTATATATATATATAATATATATACGCAATTTGGCCGGGATCTGTAGCGCCATATTCTATGCGCGCGCATATCGATTGGCCCAGTTGGCCCGGATGGATATTACGGGAGGCAGGCAGGTCCTGCCGTAGGATCCTGGACCAAGTGCAGTTGGCTACGAACGGTTGATAGTACAACACGTTCGCCAGCTGTCAGATAAAAAATTTATTTTCCAAAATTCATCCCCACCTATTTTTCCCCTTTTTCCTTTCCTTACTTCTATCCCTTTCAATATCCATTACGAAATTAATTTTCCTCGTTAGAATATTCTTTCTCGATTCACCCTACACCGATCCATACCAATGCTGTCAAACGTTCCAAAGGTATCGAAATTGTTCGATATTCGAATAATCGATACCTAAACCCTCAAGCCTTCCTTTGATTTATTTCTTTTTTCCTCGTTTATTCTCATTTTTTGTTTTTTTTTTGGTTCATCTATCACTCTCGCTCTCGTCTCCTCATTCTCGACTCACTCTCTCGCACTCTCTCGCTCTCCCTCTCCCTCTCTCTCTCTCTCTTTCTCTCTCTCCGTCGTTAAAACGCATTCAGTCCCTACGTCGTCCCTTCTTCCCTATTATCTAACAGCAAAGCCGAATAAGTTCCCGTTACGTTCGATCGTCCATCTTCTTACGTCTACTTCGTCGCATCGAGATAAATAATATCCTGCATCAACGTCGTAAGTACAATTTTATTATTAAATACGTATATAAGGGGTGTAACGAACGTTTTAACAAACTATATCTATATATGTATATATCTCTCTTGATTCGATTTAGATTATCGTCGTCGATTGCAACCACCCGATCGTCGAACGTCGTTATACGCCCATAATTTTCGTATATCCGATTATATTACAATTATATTTATTATCGATCGTTATTAAACGTGTCTCGACCTCGTCAGGCACGAATTCTTTTTCTCTTTTTTTTATTTTTATGCTCTCGAAGCGTACGTGCGTGCTTGCGCGCGCGCGCGCGCGCGCCACCTCTTAAGTGTAAGCGGAGAGAGAGGGAGAGAGATCGAGAGAGAGAGAGAGAGAGAAAGAAATAGAGAGAGAGAGAGAGAGAGAGAGAGAGAGAGAGAGATAAAGAGAAAGAGAGAGATAAAGAGAGAAAGAGGGTGAGAGAGAGAAAGAGGATAAATAGATAGAGAGAGAGAGAGATAAAGAGAGAGAAAAAGAGAAAGAAAAAAATTTAGAATAAGAGATAAAGGGAGGGACAAAGGATTATTGATCGGGGTCCGGCGAGGAGGAGAAGATAATTCGTAGCGAGTCATTCGGTCACGTATGAGACAGGGGGTCTGAAAAGATCACTCGAAGTGTTTCAATGTCGTCGTTTAAGGTCATCGTTCAAGCCCTTTTCATTTTATTTGGTTTATCCTTTATCGATGACGTCACTTCGGATCTCGAAGGTCCAAGGACTTTCGAGAGGGATCTTACCCCCAACGATGACTGGCTCGACATTTTAACGGTGAGTCTCATATATTTATGTATATATATATTGATTTCATTTATAAATATATTAAAATTTCATTTATATATATATATATATATATATATATATATATATATATATGTATTTCTCTATATATATATATATGTATTCCTCTATATTTTTTAATTTTTTATTTTTATATTCGTTTCCTTAATACATTTTATTCTATCGTTAACTCATTCGAACGATTTGATCGTCGTTTGATTTTTTGTATTTTTTTTTCTTTTTCTTCTTGGTTTCCTTCCCCCTCTTGCCCCACCCACGCGTCATCGTAGAAGATGATAAACGTTGAAATGGAGGATAGGCTGTTAATACCGGTGGAGAATCGTGATTGGTTAGGACCGAAAAATCTTGGTCAAATAACTGGCGTCTCGGTGAATCCTTCGGGATATCCCGTCGTCTTTCATCGGGCCGATCGATTGTGGGGAGACGAGTAAGTAATTTTTTATCGTTCTTGTATTTTTATTATTATTATTATTATTATATTACTCTTATTAAATAAATCGTTCGCTCGTAAGGGATTAAACATATGGTAGAACTCACATTCACGAGTTTTTATATACGGTGACAATAAAACGAAATTGTTCAAATAATAAAAACGATTAGAATGAATTTCTTCGTATCTTTCGTATGAAAATAAAAAAAAAAAGTTATACAAATATATATATCGATTGTATCGAATATTGAAAATTATTATAAGTAGTAATAAGATTGCGACATGATGTCGGTACTACGACGATAAATTTTGTTATATTATATGTGTGTGTGTGTGTGTGCGCGTGCGCGCGTGCGTGCGTGTGTGTGTGTGTGTGTGTGTGTGTGTGTGTGTGTGTGTGTGTGTGTGTGTGTGTGTGTGTGTGTGTGTGTGTGTGTGTGTGTGTGTGTTACAATCGATAGAGTAATAAAATAAGATTACGATTTAATGAACGAATATTTGTCGTTTAAAAAAAAAAAAGAAAATAGAACAGAAAAAATAATTACATAGATTTTATAAATAATTCGTCGGACGAATCGTATTTTCGTTCTCGTAATTGAATGATCGTTTATTAACGTTGACACGATTTTATCGCAAAACAGTACCTTCACCGGTGACTACGTTTATCAGGAAGAATACAAAGGGCCGATTAAAGAGAACACCGTTCTAACGTTGGACCCCAGAACTGGTGAAGTTCTACGGGGTTGGGGTAATCACACATTTTATTTGCCACACGGTATACACATCGACGGTTTTGGAAACGTATGGCTGACCGATATTGCTCTTCATCAAGTTTTTAAGGTAACTATTGAATCGCCATTATTATTATCATTTATTATTATTGATTATTTTGCTTTACCCCTACTCCATCCGCCCACCCAGACTACACCCATTTTAACCTTTCACCCATCCACACTCCACCCACCCTTTCGCAGCACCACACCCTATTCCATCCTCCCTCGTCTACCACCCGCATCTACATCCGCCTCTCTCTCTCTCTCTCTCTCTCTCTCTCTCTCTCTCTCTCCCTTTCTCTCCGACGAACGATTTGTAACGCAGGTCGATAACAAAAAAGAAGATGAAAAAAATATTTTAAAGAAAAAAAGAAAATGTCTCCGAATTTACGAAGTCGGGATATATTTATTCGGAATCGATTAATGAGAAAAAAAAAATTGTATTAATTCTCGAGATACGACGGGTATATGGATATTTTTTTTTTTTTATATTGGTGTGTATGTATATATATATTAAAAAAAAAAAAAAAGAAAAAAAAGAGAAAATATTATTATTAAACGAAAAAGCGTACACATTTGCGAGTTGGGATAATTCAAGGGTGGTTCGGGACTGTTACGTGAAAGTGTGCAACAATAATTTCATAATCCGATACGATCGATTTTGTATTCCATAGGGTACGTCTTTTCTTTCTTTTTTTACACAAAATCAAGTGTAAAATTAATCACGAATTTTTTTCTCTTGATTTTTTCTTTCTTTTTTCCTTTATAATACGTACGTATAGTTAACCCGTCGTCGTATCGATGACGCAATAACGTCGCGTATATCGTAAAATAATCTTTCGTTTCTCTTCCTTAAGGGGAGGATATTAAGCAACTCCTTTCTTTATTTTTATTTTTTTTTTATTTTTTGTTTTTTTTATTTTTTGTTTTTTTAAGATTGTCAAAAAAGAAAAAAGAAAATAAAATAAAATAAAATGAAGTAAAATGAAGTAAAGTAAAATAAAATAAAATAAAATAAAATAAAATAAAATAAAATAAAATAAAATAAAATAAAATAAAATGAAATAAAATGAAATAAAATAAAATAAAATAAAAAATAGTCACCGCACATTTGGGTTGTATAAGATGTAATAATGACGTACAGATATGTACCCCTCCCCTATCCCCATACCCCATACACGCACCCCTTATCCCTAACAAATGATTGACAAAAGAATGACAAAAAGTTTCGATCGTCGTCCTTTTCGTTATTTTCGTTGTTGTCGTTGTTATTTTTTTATCCTTCTTCTATCTCTTATCTTCACGTTTACCATCATCGTTCTTCCCTTTAATTTTTCTCATCAATATTTTATGTTCTCTCTCTCTCTCTCTCTCTGTGTATCTATCTCTATCTCTATCTCTCTCCGAAACAGTACGACAGGAATGGGAATCTTGTATTTACGCTTGGTCAACGATTCGAGCCGGGAAACGATCTTAAACACTTTTGTCAACCAACGTCGGTAGCGGTGTCACCGTCGACAGGCGAGATCTACGTTGCCGACGGATACTGCAATCGTAGGATCGTTCTCTTCGATTCAACGGGAAAGTCACGAAACACCATAAAAGGACGTACGTTGTTTTTCTTCCCTCGGCCTTTCCTTTTTTTTTTTTTTTCTTTCCGTAAAACTTTTACGAAATAATCGTTCGTGCGTTTCGTCGTTATAAACATTAGGCGTAATAAGAAGAAATCCATTTCTAAAAAATTATTTTTTATATATATAAAATTATTTTTGCACGAGATCTATTGGAAAAATAATGGATTTCTTTTTACCACACCTAATAGATATTAAAATGTCGTAGTCGTTTTTCTTTCTTTTTTGTTTATTTTTTTTTTTTTTAAATATTTTTGATCGACATCCCGTCCAACTTCGAAGTTTCGTTTCTAACGTTGTTCGTTACGTCGTTCGTTCGTGAATAATTTATATACATAATCGATTTCAATATAATATCGAGTAATAATACGAACGAAAAATGTTCCTTTTAGATCGGTTTAATCTACTGATACCACATTCGTTAACGATACTGTCCAATGGAGATCTCTGCATTGCCGATCGGGAAAATGGAAGAGTGCTTTGCGTAAATGTTAAAACTTTTGGATCGAAAGTCGTGATCTCCAAACCACCCTATTCTGTCTCGTTCTTTGGTAGAATATTTGCCGTTGCCTCTTATCGTAAGTATCTTTCATTATTGTGACCTTCATCGTTACTAATTTTTAATTACAAGATGACGGTCAAAAGTTGTCCGGATCAATCGAAAAAATAAATACATACACTTTCTTCCATTCGAGTGACATTTCGGGCAAATTTTTATTTATTTTTTCGTTTCCATTCCTTCGTATTTTCAAACATTTCAAGGACTTCCTTTTCACTCGCGAAATGATGAATCAAAAAAATAATATAAACGAGTCGTTATTGTACATGGTAAAAGCATCATACTTTTTTTTGTTTTCGATAAAATAATCGCTAGCTCGCTCATATTAATATTGCTATTATTATAATTATAATAACAATAATTATTATTATTATTCTCGTGATACAGGTGATTGGATCTACGCCGTGAATAAGATGTTGTCCGTTTCAAGAGGAGTAGGCTACATGATAAATCCATATACTCGAAAAGTCAGCAATCTATGGTTCCCTGAATATGGCGTAAGTAAACTCCCGTCGTATGTAGTGTTATGTAGAAGAAAAAAAAAGAAGAAAAAAAAAAAGAAAACAAGAACTAAAAGGTCATTTCCAATGATTCTCGTTAATACGATATTTTTCGTGATTTTCCTTGTATAGAATTTTCATAATCCGCACGACATCGGTATATCCCCAAATGGCACGTCACTATACGTCAGCGAAATAGATCCTAACAAGGTATGGAAGTTCGATTTGATTTCGAATTTCGAATTTCAATTTTCGAATTTAAACAATAATTAACGAACGATCGAAGAATTAGATAACAATCACCGACGAGATAAACTACAAAGATGAAAAAGAAAAAAAAAAAATTAAAAAATATATAAGTATAAATGACAAATCCAAAGGGAGAAACAAAAACTGAAAAAAAATGATACTTGCCCGTAACCAAAAATAAAACGTACGATTAAAAAACCGAAGATGTGAAAATAGAAAAGAGAAGAGTGAAACAAAGTGAGATGAAAATCGAATATGAAAAATAAAAGATCAAACGTCTATGTATCGTGTGGGATATGTTAAAATGGCACGTCACTGATTTCGTGGCTAATCTATTATATAGATTAATATTCGGCTATCGATTCTATCGCAAAAACATCCTTGAAAAGACTATGAAATAATATCAAACTTACTGTCCGAGAGTCGAAACAATGAAATGCTAAAAAAACACACCCCCAACCCCCTTCAAAAAAAGAACGAACGAAA
Source organism: Dolichovespula saxonica (assembly GCA_911387935.1). NCBI lineage: Eukaryota > Metazoa > Arthropoda > Insecta > Hymenoptera > Vespidae > Dolichovespula > Dolichovespula saxonica. Next base: position 9,209,926 of record OU426996.1, read on the forward strand.
AAAATACAATAAGAACAACAACAACAGCAACAACAACAACAAAATTTGTCGAAGTAAAACACCTATACTATAACAGAACAAGAAAAAAATAAAAAAAATTGAAAAATTAAAATGAAAAAAGACAAAAAAAAAAAAAGAAACGTACGAGTGGAGGAAAATTAAATAACGAAAATCGGTCATACAAAATACACACGTAAGAGTTTAAAAAAGATGTATATACATGTGTATATATATACATATATATATATATATATACGTACAAGAGTGTGTGTGTTGTGTATATATATATATACACATAAATATATATATATATATATATATATATGTATGTATAATATATTATGATATTCTTCGTGGAGAAAAATAACGGACGAAGGCGCCAACGACGACTGAAAAAAAAAATTAAAAAATAACAAAAAAATAAAAATAAAAAACCAAAAAAAAAATAAAAAAACCAATAGGGAGAAAAGTGAAAACGAGAAAATGTACACGTATTGACGAAGGTTATATATAAAAAGAAAAATAAAGCAAAAAGAACAAAAAGTAAAAAAGAAAAAAGAAAATAAAAGAAAATTAATGAGAAAACAAAATCAAATAAAAGAAAAAGATCGATTCTGTGCGGATCGTCGTAAGTGTTATGTCGTTTTAACGTGAATCAATCCAACTATAAAAATAAATAAATACATATACATGTACATATATATATATATACAATATATAATATATAATATATATGTATATGCGTGTGTGTGTATTTAAATAAAGTGATATGCTAAATGCATAAAAACTGAAATGCCAAAGAAGGAGTAGGGAGAAGGTGAAAGCGAGGAGTATTAATGGGTCAGTAAAAGTACCCTTTGCATAAACCCACTAACAAAAAAAAACAAAAAGATGATAGAAAAAATGAAAAAAAATAGAAAAAACAGCAACTAAGAAAAAAACAAAAAAAAAAAAAGAAAGAAGTCAAGTAACAAGAAATGAATGAAAAAATGTGCACTACTGCTACTGGTACTGGTAGTAATTGTAATAATAATAATGAATAATAATAAAAATACACTCGAGGAGTGTGTATGTAACGCGCGACATTCTCATCGTCTCTTCGGAACCTAAACTACCTCCTTCTATTTGAACTACAATGTCGTATGCACGTGCATATAGATGAGAGGGTAAACGAGTATGTTAATGCGCACGTGTATGTGTGTGTATATATATATATATATATTTGTGTATGTATATATATATTTGTGTGTATATATATATATATATATATATATATATATTGTGTATATATATGTATATATTTGTGTATATATATATATATATATATAGATATATGTGTATGCGTTTGTATGTATATGTCTGTATGTTTGTGGGGGACGAACGTGCGTGCGTACGTGCGCGTGTGTAAGTGTGTCCCTTCGAGAGAGCGTAAATACTTTCGATATTAATTTACAAGCTTCGAATAATTTAAAGGGAATTTGAGAGAACTCTCGCAAAACACACATACATGCGTACATGCATACATGAACGCACGTGCACACGTAAAAATCTTCACCCACGCGTACTACAAACGTACACACGCACGCACGCATACACGCATACACGCATGCACACATTGCAGTTATCCATCGTAAACGTGTGCATGTTGATCCCGAATGTTTCTAACGAATCTCTCGCGAGTTCGTTTCTTTGTTTACGCTGCATTAATTGATTGATTGATTGATTGACTGATTGATTGATTGGTTGATTGATTGATTGATTGATTGGTTGATTGGTTGATTGGTTGATTGTTTGGTTGATTGATTGATTGATTGATTGATCGATAGATTATTTTTGTATCTCTTCGTATCGTTGATTTTACGCGTTTCGTGTGTATGTGTATTTGTGTCTTTCTATTTGTGTGAATGTGTCTATTTTCCCGAACGCCCGTAAATGGACGCGCGCGTACTGTCATAAGAATGCCCCAAATGTATAACTGAAGGCATTATTAATCGTATAGATAATATAGTAATATAAATAGTATAAATATATAATAGTATAAATTAGTATAATACTCATCGCATTCATAAAAGGGCTTTCGTTGATTTCGTCTGACCGATTATTTTGATCCTTTGAAAGGATTGAAAGTGAAGGCCAAGATAAAGAGAAAGATAGAATTTGAAGAATAACTAATGCGACATCAACTTTGTTTGTGTTAACGTTGACGTTTCGAGTGGCGATTTTTTCTCTTTCTTTTTCTTTTTTTTTTTTTTTTTATGAAAAAACGTTCGAACGAAAGAGAGACGCGACAAGTGATCGTTCCAGCTAGAGACGTAGGAGATTCGAATTAATTTGAATTTTAATTGATCGGCCCTGATTGGTCGAAGTCGAATTTGAATTGCTATAGGTTGAGGAGTATGACGAGATTTTTTTTTTTTTTTAATTTTTATGTATATACATATATATATATATATTTTTTTTTATTTTCAGTCTTGTAATTCGCGATTAAAAGATATATAGGTCAGACATGATGGTGATGATATAATTGCAGTTATCAATTGATCCTAAAGGATCATCTGGAGGATGAATTATTCTTTTTTCTTTTTTTTTTTTTTTTAAGAAGGACGTAATCGAAAAACGTGAATTATTCGAATGAAGCTAATTAAAAATATATATATATATATACAGTCGCGGACACGTAAAATTAATTAATCAATTAATCGGACATATTTAAAACGATAGTTCTTCTAATTTCTTCGACATAATAACACGTTCCGTGCCGGACCGTTTATTGAATATCTTACGTTCAAGCTACCAGGGCCTAATACGCCCTAAACATTTTAAAGATCAAATGATGTAATATATACTAATATAATAATAATCATATATAATCATATATAATCATATATAATCATATTTATATATATATATATATATATTCGCATATAATCGTGTATAATAATAATGATATAATATATACTCAATAGCTTAAATAGAGAACTCGATGTGAATTATAATTTACCCACGGCCGCGGCAATGACAACGTGTTAATGTCAATAGATGAAGAAAATTAAAGAAAAGAAGACTAAAAAATCGAAACGATTGCTTTAAAAAAAATTTTCCGTCCCAATGCAGAACTTTGCACGTCTAAATTCTGTCATACGGCAGAATGAATAATACCTCGAACTAATTAGAGACGAGAACGTATTAGGTATAACATTTTATACGAGCCGAACAAAATATTTCTATTTTTTGATAAAACGCGTTTACGAAAAAAAAAAAAAAAACGCACGGGTACGTAAATACGAACGTTCCCGAGATGATATAAATTTTTAACGCGACAAATTAAACGAAAGATCATTCCCAATATTTATCCACTTGTCCGTGACTGTGTACGTAATTTAATTAGAGAACGCGATATATGCGGTAAATGTCGTCGATACGTTTCTCGCTCTACGTGGCATCGATCAAACTTATTCGTTATAATTTTGTTAGATCATTGTTGCGTATTGTTCGAAAAAAAAAAAAAAGAAGAAGAAAGAAGGAAGAAAAGCAAACGAACGTTTCATCGATCGATCGGTACGCGGGGAGGGGGGGGATGGAGGAGTGAAGAAATATAACGAATCTCTTTAAATTTATTAAATTCTTCTTTGATATTGTTAAATTTCATTCGACATTATCGAGTGTCGTTTAATTTCTTTAAAAACGCGTAAATGTATTTTACGATCAATTGTTGATGTTAAAGATGGTAACGCGTCTGTAACGATTGTTTCGATATAAAACAAAAAAAAATACAATGCAAGTTTTTTTATTATTCTAACTTTTTTTCTAATATATATATATTTTTATAACAACATCGTCCTGTCAGAACGAATATAATTTTTTTAATTTGTTATTCGAACAAATTTACGAAACGCTTTACTTTCATCTTTTTTTAAGAAATAATTGCAAAATAATAAAGAAACAGACGAAGGTGAAAAGTGGAAAGTCGAGAACGACGAAGGAGAAAAATAAATGAATGAAAAATGATTGCTCGACAAAATCAATGATAAAACCTTTAATGATCGATAAATGTCAAGAATGAAGGCAACTTGTAGTAGTTAGTTTCATCATGAGTCTAGATCTCTAAAATGGATCTTACTCATGCATTTATGTATGTCTGTATGTATGTCTGTATGTATGTCTGTATGTATGTATGAATTTGTACGCATGTATGTTATGTGTATATATAAATGCACATGTCCAACAAGCCAGTGAAATTAACCTAAATTCTAGTTAATCCGACAAAGTATTTACCTTTGCCCTTTAATACGGTGAAAAGGGTTGAGGAATGAATGCATGAATGAATGAATGAATGAACGAACGAACGAACGAACGTATGAATGAATGAACGAACGAACGAACGAACGTATGAATGAATGAATGAGTGAATGAATGAATGAACGCACGTATGAATGAATGTATGAATGAATTGATTGATTAATATAATTAGTTGTAAGAAAACTAAGTGTCCAAAAATGACGTTTCATTAACAAAAGCGATTAGAAACCGATTTTCTTTCTCCCGATAAAGGAAAAAGGAAAGGTTATAAGTTACCAAGTAGTATGAGAAAAGGAGAAAGGAGAAAGCAAAGGTTATTAGTTACCAAGTAGTATGATTAAATATATGAATAATAATACCGATACTCTAACTGTTACTAATAATAATAATATTAATGGTAATGATAATAATATTACTAATACTATTAAGGATAATAATAGGAATATTAATAATAACCACCGAACAGTAAATACTGCGTCTTCCTGTCGATGATAGGTGAAAACGAATAACGAACGATAACGAGGACATTATTAGTATGATAAAATGAGAAATGAAATCGATTCGGGAAACAAAAGGAGATAAACTCGATCGCTGTATCTCGAAGGGTAAAATACTTTTTCTTTTGTTTTTTTTTTTTTTTTTTTAATTTGGACGTCGAATAATTTATATATTCGTTCTATCGTTCGTTAAAACGCGAACGCGAATTTGACGATTGAAGGATTTAAAAAGAAGAAAAAAAAGAAGAAGAAGAAATATAAATAAAAAAGAAGAATAAAACTCGATCCCTTTTTCACGCGATACACGCGAGATATTTGAAAGCCCGCGAAAATTCGAATCAACGTTTACACTTAAATTTTATTGTCGCGGCTGTGCCGACGTACGATCGGCTCGTTCATTTTTTGTCGATGACGTGTTTTTTGAAAAATTTACCGTCGACTCCGTTCAATAAATTGACGAAGGATGAGTCGACGTTTGAAAGGAAGATGAAAGCGAGAAACAAAAAAGAGACACCTTGATGCCGAGGGCATTCCAAATTAAAAAAAAAAAAAAAAAAAAAAAAAAAAAACAGGAAAAAAAATATATAATTGAAATCAAGAAGAAATATATTAAAACAAATATAGATATATAAATGACATTGAGGGATTCGATTTAAATATTTTTTCTGTTATTGTTATCGACGCCAAACCTTCGAGATTTCGGATCTGATCGTCGGCCCATTGTTCTTTTTTTTTTTTTACGTGTGCCGCGAATTGAAAAAAAAATGAAAAACAAAAAAAAAATGTGAAAATCTCTTTCATTTCGTTGTTGACGATAAGAAAGAAAAGAAAATTTCAAATTGACATGTTACACGTCCGAGAAAGGATCGAGTTGGTTGGCTAGTTAAGGGAACGAACAAAAAAAGTCACGGTAACGATCCTATTGTACAAAGAAACAAAAAAAAGAAAAAATTAAAAAAAGAAGAAAAAATAACAACAACAACAACAACAAGAACAACAACAAAAACTAAACGGAAGGATGGTAATAATACAAAACAAAAAGACAAAAATTATTAAGATAACGAGTTCGTTCGCATTATAATATTAATCGAATTCGTTCGAAGAAAATCAACTATCTATCCATCTCTCTCACTCTCTCACTCTCACTCTCTCTCTCTCTCTCTATCTCAATCTCTTTCACACATACATTCGCCTTCCTTTTCGTAATAATAATCCATAAATGAATATATTCAATGGAAGGGTTGACTCAGATCGGCAAAATTATTACCATTTAATCAACACTCGCGTCAACGTGTCACTAAGGCTAATTAATAAAAAATAATTTAAATGTTAAAATAAAGTATAAAGTATAAATTATAAATTATAAATTATAAAGTAAACTAAAGTAAAGTAAAAAATAACGATAATGGGTTTCGAACGATCTCACATACTACTACAATGTGCCTGATACGATTTGTTCACCGGCTGAAATCTCTTTTAATGGAACGATAAGAGTACACGTTCGTTTAGATTTATCCTTAAATCTCGTTATTAACAACAACAACAACAACAACAACAACAACAACAACAACAACAAAAACAAAAACAACAACAAGGACAAAAATAGTATTGATATAAAACACTTCTGTCCGAATCTTTTAAATATAAATAAACATGACCCGCTTGAATTGTTTAACGAGAGAATTAACATTATTTGGATTGTCGACGAGCGAGAGAAAGGGTACGGAGGAGAGTGGGGAGACGAAAGGATAAAAAAGAAAAAAAAGAGAAAAAAGAAAATTATGGAAAATGTCGAAAAGACGACAATGCACGACTGTGATGCGACAAAAAGAGAGGAGAGAGTCGTTCGGAGGTGTTGCGAGGAAAAACTGGAAAGAGTGATGTACGAGGGAAAAACAAGTGTAATAACAAGAAATAAATAACAAAAACAAAAAAAAAAAAAACAAAAATTAATGATAACGAAGCTGAAGCAGTCGCTGTGGAAGGGATGTGATTAATGCGACATAAAAACAAACAAACAAACTCGAAGTACAACAACCAAAGAAAAAGGAAAAAAAAAGAAAGGACGAGGAAGTCTGAAGCGAAAAAAAAAAAAGAAAAAAGAGATTAAACGACACATACGAAAAAAAGAAAAAGAGAAAAAGAGGAAGAAGAAGAAAAAAAAAGAAAAAATGTAACAAAAGGAAAAAGACAAAAAACAAAGAGAAGGAAAGAAAAAAAGAAGGAAACAAACAAACAAACGAAGGTAAAGAAAAAGATGATAAAACGTAAAACACAAAAAAAAAAAAAAACGATGCGAATTCGACGCGAATGGACCAACCGATGTTCGCGTTGATCTTAATCTCAGGTATGTGAATGAGCATAATATGACATCTAAAGAAAAGAAATGATGAAAATAAAGAAAAAAATTAAAAAATCAGAAAAAAAAAATATCGTCCGCGCTGTTGTCCCTCTGCACTCTGACGAAAAGATCAAACGTTGGCTCAATATTATTCCATTTGCAAAAATTCGAAAGGAAATATTTTCTTTCTATAAAATCGTCTTATAAAAATGATCGAATATTTTCACTTTCGCTTTGAATATATTAAAAAGATTTGTCATTATTAAATATATATGTTCGTATATATCAAGATATTTTATCAGGTTCTCATCGTCGTTTTTCAAACGTTACAAAATGGTTGTAAATAATGGATATAAAAGTCGAGTACGGTTTTATTACGAAGAACATGAGACTGATTCGCTTTTAAATCCATACGGAAAGCTTTACGATCACGCTAGAAAAATGCGTCCACGAAAGCGTTGGAACGATAAAAACAACAATTCACGAGCAAATTAAATTTGAATGATTATTTACGCATAAACGATAAAGCACGCAAGCAACCAAGAACGTCTGCAAAGAAGAAAAAAAGATTGAAGAAAGAATAAAATGAAATACGAAATTTAATTGAAAAAGTATTAATAATTAATTTTACACGTGATCGCGAAGTGAATATCAATAAAACGTTTCTATAAAAAAGGTTAAAAAAAGCGACAGTATTAAATCGCATAAGAAATAATGATAATAATAATTATTATTATAATAATAATTTCAAACAACAACAAGAATAATATTAATAATAATAATAATACTAATGCTAATGATAACAATAATAACAAGAACAACAACAACAACAACAACAACAACAACAACAACAACAACAACAACAATAATAATAATAATAATATTAATATTATTATTATATGTCGTCGGAGTGCACGGATATATAATCCTCTTTAACTAAGAAAAATAAAGCGAAAGAAATGTACTCACATAATTATATCGTTTCCCATAAACGTACGGTCTCATTAATAAACAACACGGTGACAGTAACAATAAGATCCAATGCGCGTTGTCGTTGCAGAAAAACCTATCACGATCAAGAGATCATGATCATTTATGTAAATCTTGCTAATGAGATCAGCAATGACAGGGCGTGAAAATTACTATTAATATTAATAATAATAACAATAAGGGTAATAGTAATATTAAAATGAAAATAGTGATTATGATAAGATGATAAAATTGTATTAGTATAGCAACTCTTTTCATTGACTTCGGGATTAATGATTATAATATTAACTACAAAGTAACTTTAATAATTATTATTATAATATTATCAATAACATTGAAGATGATGATGATAACGATGAAAATGTTATTGATATTGGTATTTCTCCACCTAACATACACGTAGTAATATTGATGATAATGATGCTAATAACAAGGCAACTATCATTATATAGTAATAATAATGGAAATAATAGAAATAATATTAATAATAATTCCAACGATGGTGGTAATGATGCCATCGTAAAAAAGTGACGAATATAGCAAATTCTTACGTATATAATAACAGAATAAATGTTATTATAATAATAATAACAAAGTAACTGTTATTATAATAGTAGTAGTAGTAGTAATAATAATAATAATAATAATAATAATAATAAGAATGACATAATTGCATTAACTCTGACGATTTCAATGTTAACGGTAATAATTATACCATAAAATTAACTATAATAATAATAATATTAATAACAATGAAGATGATGATGTAACGACTAATATAGTAGTAAGAATAATTATTATTATTATTATTATTATTATTATTATTAATAGTAGTATCATTAATATATTAACGATAAACGTACATTAGTAGGAGGGGAAAATTTTGAAGAAAATCATTCCCTCGAGAAAGACATAAGCACGCGTAGGATAATAAAAGTAAAATAAGATAGATGGGGTAGAGATAAATATATATATATATATAGAGAGAGAGAGAGAGGGGTAGAGGGAGAGAGAGAGAGAGAGAGAGAGAGAGAGAGAGAGAGAGAGAGAGAGAGAAAGAGAGCCACTTAACGTTACAGATAAAACTATATAAACGACAAGATTGATAACACTTACGTACGATCATCACAAATACGATCTGACACCTTCGTCAAAGAATTGGTCAAACAAATTGAAAGGTAAAAAAAGAAAAAATAATTTAAACGTGAAACTTACTTTTCCTTTTAAACGTGAAACTTACTTTTCCTTTTAAACGTGAAACTTACTTTTCTTTTTAAACGTGAAATTTACTTTCCCTTTTAAACGTGAAACTTACTTTTCCTTTTTTTATTTATTTTTATTTTATTTTTTTTTCTTTCTTTCTTTCTCTTTTTTTTTTTTTTTTTTTTTTTTTTTACTAACACATCTTTGTTCTCCTTTCTTTCTTTCTTTATTTATTTATTGTTAAATTTCTCGATCCTTTTCTCCACTATTTTCACGGAGGAACGCAGTGTCGTCGACGTAAAAAAAAAAATAAAAGAAAAAAAAACACTACACCTATCAAAAGGTGTCGACATACCAAAAAGCATCCCCACTGCGCAAACCCGTGTCGATAAATCGTCGTCGTTGATGTTGTCGTGCTAACATAAAAAACAAAACAAGTTAAATGAAAAACTCAAAAAAAATCAAAAAATAACAAAAGAACAAAAAAAAGTAACTTTTTTTCTGTTTAATCGTTAAAAGAGTGAACCATACAATTAAAATGGATTTGAACGAAAAGATTCAAAATTATTAAAAATTAAAAAAAAAAAAAAAAGAAGACATACATTAAAAATAACAAGAGAACAAGAAAATAAACATTTCTTCTGTTTAATCGTTAAAAGAGTGAACCATACAATTAAAGTGGATTTAAACGAAAAACATTAAAAATAATTCGAGAAAAATCGACTATTGGCTTGAAATAAATCGATAAACAAAATAACTGGTAGTATAACCAATGGTAAATGTTGTAACGCATACGTTTATTAATTATATTTCGCGTTTCTTTCCGCTTTAATTTATGTGATATATATACATGTATATGTATATCTATATATATATGTGTGTATACATATATATGTATGTATATATATATATAAATGGTTGTAAGAAGAAAATAGAAGAAAAACAACAGAATATGAAGATAAAAAAAAAAGCAAAAAAAAAAATTCAAAATAATAATTACAATTATAATCATAATCATAAATAATAAAGACATTTATGGTACTTAATTCCCCCCCGAATATGAGATATTTTTGCTTACATTTTACGAAACAATTATAATTTTTAATGCTTAATTGTCTGTATGTCTCCTACTTTCTCTCGATATATATATATATATATATATATATATATATATATATATATATATATATATATATATATACTTTAATGATATATATCCAGAATTCGTTAAAAAAATTGTCGAGAGAGAAAAGAAAAATAAATTATGACGATATATTGAGAAAGATGGAGATGAAATTATGTTTTGGAAAAAATTAGCTTTTTTTTTGTTTTCCTTTGTCTTTTATTTACTTTTTTTTTTTTTTAATGTCGTACACTCGCCGGTCTTGGAAAAAGAAGAAAGAGAAAAGAAAGAAAAAGAAAAGAAAAACAAAAATATCTCATATGCATTATTGTAACGCGAACAATTCTTGTATTGTGCTTATCCCTCAAGTAAAAAATCCTATTTCCCTTTAGTGGAATTTAAAGATCAATAAATGTTTTGTGTCAGCATTTTGTCTACATTACTTATCCTTCCGCGCACTTCCTTTGTCCATCTTTTTTCCATTTTCTCCATACGTCTTCTTTCTTTCTTTTTACTTTTTTTTTCTCTCCATCGAACATCGAACATCGCCTAACTTCGCGCATATATCATCGAATATTTCCCAATTATCGTAAAATAATGGCGACTATCTATTTTCGTATAAATCGAAACGGCAAGTTCGTGAGGATAATCGAATGATTTCAATTGGTATATACACATATATACATATACATACATATCTTTCGGATATGATAACCTTTTTTTTCTAACGAACAAACGAACCAAAAAGAAAAGAATTGAAAATAAATTTACGCGATGCCAAAGTCAAATAATGTCGCGGAGGCAAACTATATATTGTATAAATCGATCTGATACGATCGATAATTATTTCGTATGATTCGAGATCGCTGATTGGTCGATATCCGTGAAGCTTGTTCGTGATTGGTCGTATTATTGTTGCCGGGAACACATTTGCTTCTTAACCTAAAATAAATTATCCGAGTAATTACTACCTGTTACGTATACTCGTCGCTAGATGGCACCAGTCTCTAAATTCAATCGAGAACTTTTGATATACCGACCCCCCACTCTCGCGCCTTTACCTGACCCACGTGATCAAGTTCGTATTTTGTCGGTATATACGTACTCGACCAATGGCGGACGGCGACCCGCACGGTAGGCATGTTTTATTTTTTTTTTTTTTTCGTACGCGTAACGTAATCGTTAGTTTCAGCAATTATTACGAACAATTTCTTTACCTTTGGATTAATTAACGTGTCCACAAACATCGAGTATGATTTCCGACAGATAAATACCGAAATTTTTTTACGGTAAGGTTATACAAATAAACGTTTTATATGATCGCACATATATATATATATATATATATATTTATATATACGATTTTTTTTTTTAAATTCTAACGAAGCGTTTATTTTATTCTAACGATTCGTTTAAACGTATTAAGCGTCGTCGTAACGTAGATTAAATATTTTACGTTATTGTTTAATCGTTCGAAAGTGACGAGAGATCATTTTTTTTGAAATTCGATCGAACATATGAATCGTTCAAAATCGTTCGATAGGATGAGTTTTTATTTTTTTTTCTTTTTTGTAAATCAGTAAGCATGTAACTTACTTGGATTGTCGGAGAGAAAAGTTTTTGTAAGTTCTCATCGAAATATTATTGCGTTGGAATATTGTTCAGATATATCGGATAGGTTATGTCGCTCGATTTGTAAGAACAATTAATCCTAATTACGTGAGATTAGATTATTTTTTTTTTTTTAAGCAACATTTTAATGTTTTTTTATCATGGACCCGTTAATTAAAATTATCAACAACTTAATTAAAATTATCTTCTCTCTCTCTCTCTCTCTCTCTCTCACTCTCTCGCTCCCTCTCTAATTTTCTTTTTCTCTATACACATATATGCTATATGTTATATATAGGTGTATGTAAATTAGTGATGATATTAGAACGATTTTTCTTTCTATGAACATTAACTTTAGATTAATTATACAAATATTAAATTTTTATTATTTATTTCAACGTTATTAATATCCAATTTTGTAATAATCTATGGACTGATAATACGTAGAAAATGATATAAATATATAAATATTACATTGACGTATCTTAATATATATTCGTATACTTTGATATATATTTAATAAAAAGAAATATACTCATACACACACACACACACACATATATCTTTATTGTAATTATTATTTATCGTCATTGTTTCTAGAAAGGACAGAAAGGGCGGGGGGACAAAGAGAAAATAAAGAAAGAGAGAGAGAGAGAGAGAGAGAAAGAGAGAGGGAAGCATCGAGAAG
>OU426996.1:9227677-9232677 GCA_911387935.1 Dolichovespula saxonica
ATATATATATATATATATATGTTCTTTTTCTTTGTAAAGGTCAAGTTCTTAGAATTAATCTAATTGCAAAAAGAAAAATATATTAATGCTTTGTAATTGGTAATCTTTCGTAATAATTTTTTTATTTCGAGATGAGAAACGTCGAGATATCTCGGAGTTAAGACGATTACAAGGTTAATTTATTGCACGATAAGAAGAAAAATGGTTAATGTTAATATATATATATATATATATATATATATATATATATATATTCGTAGATAGGTATAAGTAGTTTTAATATAATTTAATAAATAATATTTATTACTTAAAAACACACACACACACACATATATATTCACATATATCACTCACGTATTTTTACACGTGTCGTATAATATTTAATATTTAATATTTAACTATTTATATAATAATAATAATAATAATAATAATAATAATATAAATACATTTACATTATTACTATGATACACATATATGTAGATAAAATAAAAAGAAAAAGGATGAAGAAAAATTGGCACCGTAGGCGTGATGCGCCTATTCCTATTCGTGTCAAAGATATTTCTAAACAAATCTTTTCGTTAGTTTCATCCCTCTTCGTCACGATATATTACAATCTTGTTTTTGAGACAAACCGGTACCAACCGTCTAATAATAATTGATTACAGAGAGAGAGAGAGAGAGAGAGAGAGAGAGAGAAAGGGAGAAAAATAAAAAGACGAACGAAAATGAAAAAAGAAAAGAAAAGAAAAGAAAAGAAAAAAGAATACAAAAACGCTTTTCTCCCGTACAGTTCGACCGCGTCCTCGTCGTGGAAAAGGAAAAAAAAAACCAAAAAAAAAAATAGAACGAAAGAAAAATGGACAAAAACGTGGGGAAGAGAAAAGAAGAAAAATAGATTAAAAAAAAAAAAAAAAAAACAGAAAAAGGAAATAAAAAAGAAAAAACGAACGAACGAACGAACGAACAACCAAACGATCCAGAAAATACCGCGATCGAGAGTCAGCAGAATAGTGTTTTCCCTATCGTCACGGGACGATGGCGAGTAGGAGTCGTGCGGCGTAGCGCAAATCTGTACAACTTCGTTCAACTGTGTCTCTCTGCACGTTAACATACATACATACATACATATATATATATATATATATATATATATATATACATACACATTCATACATACATACATACATACATACATAGATAGGGTATATCGAAACTTTTCAAAGTTTTCCCCGTGGTGGCATTTATACGCAGCAACGAATTTATTGCACTTTCTTTCATTCTTTCTTTCGACTATATCGATGCTGCCAACAGAAAGGGAATTTTCTAAGCTTGGCATTTGTGCCTACCAGCATAAAAACCTTAATGACGTTAAGAGAGAGAGAGAGAGAGAGGTCTAACGGGGTGATATTAAGGGCCTGCAGGGGTTGATATGTGGTTAAGGTGGTAGATAGGTAAGTTAGGTAGGTAGGTAGGTAGGTAGGTAGGTAGGTAGGTAGGTAGGTAGGTAGATAGATAGTTAGGTAGATAGATAAGGTGGGTGGGTTGGTAGGTAGGTAGTTAAGTATCTAAGGGTGGCGACGGTTAAGGCCTCGGTGAGGGAGAGATGGAGGGTTGGAGGGTTGGTAGGTGATGATGGAGTAAAATAGTCCTGACGATGGTGCTGCGGACGAGGATAGGGATGAGGGGGATGGTGGAGAGAAAGGGAGGAGGCAGATGAGCTCTTTAAAACACGCATACTACGTATTTAAATGACTGGGACTCGTGAACGTTAACGGTTGGTTTACGGTTGGTACGATTGTGTGCGTGGTCGTTGTTAAATTGCAGCTATGTATGTATGTATTCTATGTATGCATGTATGTATGTATGTATGTATGTATGTATGTATCTCGAACAAGAGTTTATTCTAGTAACACAGTTTCGGCTGTTCGTTGAACGAGTTTGTTTGGGTCCATCTCGCTTTAGAAGAGCTTCGGGGTTCTTGGATGGGACGGACGGACGGACGGACGGACGAGGACGAGGGTGAGGGTGTACGGGGAATGGGGGAGTGAAGAGGGATGGAACGGGGGTGTTATCGTTGGAACTACAATGGGGTGGACGATTTCAGTGGCTTAACATCGCGAACGAATTCAACTTTCTCTATTTTATTTCTTTGTTTGTTTCTTTCCTTCCTTATTTCTTACTTTCGTTCTTTCTATCCTGTTTTTATTATCGCTGTTTCTTTTTTTCTTCTTCTTCTTCCTTTCGTTCCTCCTCCTCCTCCTCCTCCTGACTATTCCCTTTCTTTCGAATCGCTTCTTCCTCCATCTTCCTTCCTTTCTTCCTTCCTTCCCCTTTTACTCTTGGTCTTTTATATTTTTGTCAGAGGATAGAAAAAAAGAGAAAAAATCGATATCGTGTAGTACGAAAAGAGGGACAGTCGCGTTTCCATTGAAAAATCAATTATTGGTTTGTTGAAGAGAAACGGGTGGGAAAGAATAGAGAAGAAAAATTTGTAAAGAGTTGGGATGGTGGGAGAGAGACAAGGGAGATTTTTACTTTTTTCTTTATACATACATACATACATACATACATACACATACATACATACATACATAAATACATACATATATATATATACATACATACATACATACATACATACATACATACATACATAAATACATACATAAATACATATATATATATATATATATATATATATAAATATAAATATAAATATATATATATATATATATATATATATATATATATATATATATGTATATATAAAGTCTTTGGTAAGTTAAGAGACGGAGGAAGGAGATACATAAGTCGATCGGTGTTGTCTGTGGTAATGGTAGAGAACAGACTGAAATGGGTATGGGTATGGGTATGGGAATGTTGCTTAGGTTGGGTTGGGTTGGGTTGGGTTGAGAGAGTAAGAGTGACGGGGTTGTGTACATATATATATATATATATATATATATATATATATATATATATATATATATATATATATATATATATATAAGAGCGAGATGGAGTCGCGTAAGGAAAAGGGAAAAGGGCATCGCCGCAATTAAATTCCCATGTATCTCATAGCTTTGTATAACAACCGGCAAGCAGCAATTATAATCTTGGTGCCTCTCTAAAGTTAGCTTTGTGCCAACGTCATCAAGAGTGGCGGACGAGTATTACGTGAAATAAACGACGTCTCTCTCTCGTGGAATAACCGTTTTTGGATCGAAGCGATGGCGGGTCGGGCCACTTTTAAAACCCTTCGAAAAGTTTGACCTGGGCTTTGATTGCGAGCGACCGTTCCCGTTATCACGTACGTTTCGTATTTTTGAACGTCACGATAAATAATATATTAACTAAATTTAACAACCGCTATCGATGAATTTATTTGTATGATGTTTAAATATATATATATATATATATATATATATATATATATATATATATATATATATGCATGTATTTTTAAAGTGGGGTAAGTTCATTTTTTGAGAAAAATAAGTTGCGATTAAATCATCGTAAACTTTTTATTTGTAATTAGTTGATGTTTATTATCTTGAAAAGTGTCTAAGTGCTTCGTTCGATTTAAAATTGACCAATGACGCAACCCTTTAATTTTCTCGAAACAACAAAAAAATGGACTCGCTCCACTTTCGAAATTAACATTCCATAAATATACATATATATATATATATGCAAATATATGTAGGTATAAAAATTTATTGATACTTTATAAGATCGATAGATATATCGATATATATATATATATATTTTTTTAATTTATTTATCACAACGATCTTCTTAATTGTCAATATCGCTCCAATCGCATGATTAATTTACCGACTTGCACGCACACGTCGGTAATCGCGATAAGTGTAGTGAATAATTTATTGCGATTAGTCGGAAGAATTGAAAGGAAAGAAAAACCAAAAAACAAAAAAAAGAAAAAGAAAAAATGGAGAAAAAGAATAGAGAGAGGGAAGAGGCCGAAGCGTTACTTAAACTAACGTTCTCCTCTCGTCTAACGATTTTTTTTTTTTTTTTTTTTTAACGACGATTCGATGCGGCCGCTTATTGGTATATTAAATCCTCGATTGAGAGATCTCCGATATGAGTTTCCCTACATTCCAAGCCTGGTGTCGTAGTCTCCTACGGATTTATTTACTTACTCGAATGAATCGTTCGAAAGTTATACATAAAATCGTTCGTCGTTTTTATCTTTTAGCGTATCGTTCGCGCGAGATTATCGATAATCTCTCTCTCTCTCTCTCTCTCTCTCTTTTTTTTTATCCTTCTCTCCGTCTCCATCTCTCTATTTTCGTTTCTCCTTCTCCCACTTTTTGTTCTTTTTAATAAACAAGCAGGTACCAAGAAAAAGATTCTACGTTGACCTAACTAAGCTCCGAGGCTGGGCTCGAACAATGTCACTACCACTTTTGAGATACTTCAAGGGAAAGTCGCAATTAACGTATAAAATTGAGTTAATGAATTTTTCATTCTTCGTTGATAAAGGGAAACATTGTGAATGACGAAAGGGGGAGGGGGCGGGAGGGAGGGTGTTGGAACGAGGTGTGCGATGATGGTTGTTGTTGTTGTTTTATAATGAAATAAGAAGTAGAAAAAAAAAAGGAAACAGAAAGAAAGTAGAAAAGAAAAGAATGAACGAGGGAACGAAGAGAAGGTAAAAAAAAAGAAGAAAAGAAAAGAAAAGGTACGGTAGGTTTAATAAATGGGCGGTGGCGGGGATGGGGTGGGGGGGGGAGGAGGCGGAGAGAGGGGAGGTATATAGGCATAACTCGGTTCGTTACTCGTTAATCCGTTTACGGATACTTTTTCAACGACAAACAAGTGAATACTTCTTCGTAATAATGTATTATGAAAGAAGGAGAAAAAAAAACAAAAGTGGAATAGAAAATGGAAGATAAAATGGGGGAAGAGAACTTCGAAACGTCTAGCTAGATATTTCTCAGAATTTAAAATTATTAGAAAATTTTTAACGATCA
>OU426996.1:9235177-9242677 GCA_911387935.1 Dolichovespula saxonica
CCACCTTTTTCCTCTCGTACCAACCACCCCCCACTCCCACCTCCTCTCCTCTCCTCTTCTCTACAACCCCTCCCATCCCTTTTTTTCCCAATCAAACCTCAAAGAATGCCTTCTCCATAGCCATCACCATCTCCACAACATCTATCTATCACTATACCCGTCTCCGTCTATCTCCATGACTTTTATCTTACTCCGTTTTCATTTCTCTCTCTCTCTCTCTCTCTCTCTCTCTCTCTTGCTCTTCTTTCTCTTCTTTTGCTTCTGCTTCTGCTTCTGCTCTCTTATTCCTTCCTCATTTCTACTTTCCTCTTTTCCTTTCTTTTTAATCCGACGGATTTTTTTCGAACTGAGATCCTCCTCCTCCACCTCCACCTCCTCCTCCTCCTCCTCATCCTTCTCCTCCTCATCCTTCTTCTCATCCTCTTACTCCTACTTTCCATCGCCTTTCATTCCTTCTCATTCATTCATTTCCAAACACGGAGATTCTCGATCTCTAAATAGGAAAATTTCGAAGGGATCGATCTTAGAGAGAAAAACAGATAGATATAGAGAGATAGTGTGTGTGTGTGTGTGAGTGAGAGATAGAGAGAGAGAGAGAGAGAGAGAGAGAGATAGAGAAGACAGATAGACATAGAGGGATAGAGAGAGATAGAGATAGCATAACTATTTAATGAAAAAGGATCGATTAACCAACGATCGATTATAACTTGATCCCCTTATGATTACGAATAATTAAGTATTATACAGCTTCGATCCCCATATCCATTTTGATTATTTATCGTTTTGCATTTCTACCATTTCCCTTTACTTCCCTCTCCTCTCTCTCTCTCTCTCTCTCTCTCTCTCTCTCTCTCTCTCTCGCTCTCTTACACACGCTCATTAGTTCATAAAGCCTCGCCGCTCACGTACCGATAGCCGCGCTAATCTTTCTCGATTTTGCCCGTTCCGCAAGGAGCAACTCTTTGTTCGGAATCCACAATTTGCGGACCGCTCTCTCTCTCTCTCTCTCTCTCTCTCTCTCTCTCTCTCTCTCTCTCTCTCTCTGTCTCTCTCTTTCCTGTTTCGTTGCACAAATATTGGACCGAGTTGGATCTGTGAAAGGACGGGGAAAACTCGCGAGAGGGGATGCGAATGGATGGTTTGAGGGTCTAAGGGAGACGGGAAAAGAGCGAACGTTCGAATTGGAAAGAGAAAGACAGAAAGAGAGAGAGAGAGAGAGAGAGAGAGAGAGAGAGAGAGAGAGAGAGAGAGAGAACTAGCGATTACCAAGCGTTTCACATAAATTCTTTTCTCTCTCTCTTTCTCTCTCTCTCTCTCTCTCTCTTTTTCTCTTTTTTCCTTTCATTTTTTCCTTTTGTTTTATTTTTGTTTCGTCTCTTTTTTTTTTCTTCTTCTTCTTTCCTTCCCTTTTTGCTTTCGCTTTACGCTCCCGTAATGTACCTACCTTGTTTGAGAGACGCGTAGGAGGTAAAGCGTTTCGAAAAGGAAGGGAATAAAAAAAATGAGAGAACGAGAGGGAGAGAACGAGAGAGAGAGAGAGAGAGAGAGAGAGAGAGAGAGAGTGAGGAAATACTCACGGGCACGTTACGTACGCGAAAGCGCAAAGTTCGCGTCGAAAGAGTCCGTGCGAGTTGCGTGCCGGCTATACCCACCATCCCCTTTTACCCTCCTATCACCACCACCTCCTCCTCCTCCTCCTCCTCCTCCTCCTCCTCCTCCTCCTCCTCCTCCTCCTCCGCCTCCTCTTCCTCCTCTACCTCCTCCGCCCGTCTAGCCCTTGCGTTTGTGTCTCACGTCTCTCGAATATTATTAATAAATATTGGCTTTTTTCTCTCGCACTCTCTCTCTCTCTCTCTCTCTCTCTCTCTCTCTCTCTCTCTTTCTCTCCTTCTCTCTCTGTCTCTCTCACTCTCACACTCTCGATATAATATAGGTCGTGGCCTTTGACGACTTTGGCGGCAACGATTAAATCGCCCGCCTGCCTATAAAAAGGCACAGAGATATCCTTGATATATAATATACGTTCTCGGTTCTTAATAAAAAAAAAAAAAAAAAAAAAAAAAAAAAAAAAAAGAGAGAGAGAGAGAGAGAGAAGGAAGGAGGAGAACAAAAAGAGATAAGCAACGATGGCGATATACACAGTACATACATACACGCATATGTACATATATACATATATATATATACTATATATATATATATATATTTTTTTTTTTTATTTCTATAAAAAATAACAATTCTAATATGAGATTATCGAAGATTCGGTCGAAGCGATAAGGAATATCGACGATGGATATCCGTCCTTCTCATTTTTTTTTCTTTATTTTTTTTAATTTTTTTTTTGTTCAAGTCGATCGCTCGAACAATTCACCGCAAAGAAGTTTCTATGATTTTTTCTTTTTTTTTTCTCTCTTTCTCTTTTTTTTTCACTCTTTTCTAAACATTCATCCATATCTTTCGCAGGTATACACACACACACACATATATGCTTAAACGATCACTGTTGAGAAATCGCCATGGTTACACGGTCCACCTAGATAAGATTCGTGCAACACCATAAGATGTCCCATGTCCCATGTCCCACGTCCCGTGTCTTATCTCCTTCCCTCATTCCCCTCGCCCTCCCCCCGATCCTCGTCCCTTTACCAATCCTTTACTAATCCAAAATGCGATAGATTTTATTTGGGGGAAAAAAAAGAAGGATAGAAATAAAGAAAAAAATAAAAAGAAGAGAAAAGATAAAACACATTTCTCGCAAACGAACTGTTACACAGTTTCGATATTGGAAATAATTAATGGAGAAGGGGAGGGTGGAGGTGGAGGGGAGAGTGCTATACTACGAATGGGATAGACGTATTATTACTTTATGTGTGCGCGTGATACACACACACATACACACACACACATATATATATGCATATGTATTGGGTAGTGGGAGGGAGTAGGTGTGAAGGTAATGCGTTATTTTAATAAAGATTTGAAAGATCTAAAGGAAATAATATCCTTTAGTATTTCGAAGCGTTTGGAAAGAGATTTTATTAGAACGTGGATATAAATCGTATAGAATAGAACGAAGCCGAAGAAACGTTTGCTCTTCGTGAGTTTTCGTGGACCGTGCCGAATATCTATCTCTCTCTCTCTCTCTCTCTCTCTCTCTCTCTCTCTCTCTCTCTCTCTCTCTCTAAAAAGAGAGAGATTTGGCTTTGGTAAAGAGAACGGAGGAGAATGTAGGTGGGTTGCGGTACGAGAACGGGTCGTCGGGTGAACGTGGTGTACGGGGTTGAAGGGGTGAGGGGTGCCAAGGGGAACGAGGGTGGACGGGGGTTTGTAGAAAGGGTAAAGGTATTGCTGTTTGGCCCAGGTTTCGAAAATAGGAGAGACGGTTGCGCTGACACTCGGCTCGTCGGCCCGCCAAGAAATCCGAAATTCTCACCAAAAAATTCCTTTTTCACGGCACGTACTGCCACCGGCAGCCCATCCAACCGCTATGACGCCAGTAAGTCCTTGTCGTCGTCGTCGTCGTCGTCGTTCTTGTACGAGGAGTAAGGGGTAGTTGAAGAGACCGAGAGAGAAAGATAGCTAGAGAGAGAGAGAGAGAGAGAGAGAGAGAGAGAGAGAGAGGGAGAAAAGTGGATAGGTTGTCCCAGACTAGGAGAAGTACGCCAACTGTGGAAGTTCAGGTTTTTGGGGGAACGGGGAGATGAGGTAGGGAGGGGGGGGAGGTGGGAGGAGGTCTGGGAGAAACGAGGTCGCTTGCGAAACGAGGAAGCTGCGGAACGAGAAAATCAGCAATTCGTTCCTGATATCGCTCTATGTCGTTTGCGTCGGTGTTGATCGTTCGCACGGCTCAAGGTCACGCCTTTTGCGTTTAACCAGAGAGAGAGAGAGAGAGAGAGAGAGAGAGAGAGAGAGAGAGATAGGTTGATATTTTTTATCGAAACTTTCGCAAAACATTTTTTTTTGTTTTTTTTTTCCATTTACTTCTTTCTTTTATTTTTTCTGCGAAAAGTTTATGAAATATTCTGTCCCATCATTCTTTGTTCTCTTTCTTGCTCTTCTTCTTGTTCTTCTTCTTATTACTATTATTATTGTTATTATTTTTATTGTTGTTATTATTATTATTATTGGGTCGTCGATGATCGATCTAGACTCGTTTTATATTCCGTTCTTTTTCATCGAAAGAGACTCGCTCGCTCTTTTTCTCTATCTCTATCTATCTCTCTCTCTCTTTCTATGGCCTACTTAAGTTTTATTCTCAAATAAAGCCTTCCATTAGTGGCACGCGAAAGCAACATTTGCAATTTGCCAACGTCCATAAGATCGTCGGTGAAATTCCACGTTTTGGCCTTTAATTTTTTTTACTTTTCTTCCTTTTTCTTTTTTCTTTCCTTTTTTCTACTTTTCGAAGGAACGTCGAACGATCGTTTCATAGCGAGGAATGAAGAGTGAGAGAGAGAGAGAGAGAGAGAGAGAGAGAGAGACAGACAGACGAACAGAAGACAGTTCGATGGATAAGTCGATATGCTTATATCGCGGATTTCTCAGGAGGCTTCCTCGAATTCGCGAGGTCTTACTAAATACTGTATCGGGACGTACTCAAGCAAGAGAGAGAGAGAGAGAGAGAGAGAGAGAGAGAGAGAGATAGATAAATAGACAGACAAATAGACAGACAGATAGATAGATAGATAAATAGATAGATAGAGATAGAGATAGAGGTATATATATATATATATATACCCATATATATATATATATATATATATATATATATATATATATATATATATATATATATATATATATATATATATATATATATATAAATATATAGAGTCAAGAACGCTCAAGGGATTTCAAGGAACGTCGTGAAAGACGGAAGATCCGCGTGGCCATTTTGCAGGATAGATACCATGGCAGTATGATTGCCAATGGGGTTTGAGAAACCGACGTCGTGGGCGGTTGGAAGGGTCGTGTAGAGCAGGCTCGATGGAGGTAGGTAGGACAGTCGGTGCTCGTATGTAGGGGTTGTGCAACGAAGGGTCAGGAAGAAGGGCTCCTTTTGACATCAACGTCGTCGTCGTCCTCGTCCTCGTCCTCGTCCTCGTCCTCATCCTCGTCCTCGTCCTCGTCGTCGTAGTCGTCGATGTGGTTAGAAGCAGGGGTGGAGATCTTTCACGTGTGTTTGTAGGACGCCCATGGGACACTCTATATGTTCCTGTCCGCTATAAGCGTGTCTTCGTGTCTCGTTTAGTCAACGTCGAAAACCATCCGACTTGTATAACCCTCTCTTTCCATCTTTTACTAAAACTCTCTTTCACTATTTCTACGTACATACATACATACATACATACATACATACATACATACATACATACATACATAAAGTATATATATGTGTGCATGTATATATCTTTTTCTCATTCTCTCGTAGCGGCGCGTGATCCACCAATATGGCGCCATAGTCGTGGCCTCGAAAGTTTTTGCTCCTGGCCAGAGTATCTGCTGATAAGTTGGCCTCGTTTATCATCTTCCATGCTGGCTGGCTGGCTGACTGGTTGGTCGGTTGGTTGGTTGGTTGGTTGGTTGGCTGGCTGGCTGGCTGGCTGGCTGGCTGGCTGGCTGGTTGGTTGGTATTAACGAGACACCACTCGACCCGCAGAATCCACTGGATTCGCATCGCGGGAGATGCTCCAAATATTTTCCGTAAATTTATGTAGACGCACACTACGCCCAACGATAATCTTGCTCGTCTCTCCCTCCTCCTCCCTCCCCCATCCTCCCCCGACTCCTCCAACCCCTTTTGGAGATCAAGAGAAATAGACCGTCCGATTCGACTCCTACTACCCGTTACTCTCTTACCCCCATTTTACATTAAACGTCATGACTCGATTAAATACCAGTTTTATCATACGGTACTTAACTTGTTGCCCACGAACGTTTAGAACTTCAACAAGATGGTTTATTTCATGATCGAGAATTATTATTACGTATGGACGTATAAAACCGAGAGAGAGAGAGATAATCGTATATAAAATACGTATACGGGTATGCGTGTGTGTGTGCGTGCACATATTCGTACAATGACATTACGTTGGAATCATCAATTTCAATGGATTGTTCTTTATAGATACGATTATATATGAGAACGTCAAATTAGGATCAAGCTGAGAGAGAGAGAGAGAGAGAGAGAGAGAGAGAGAGAGAGAGAGAGAGAGACGAAACGGAAGAATAATGTTAAATGAAAGATATATCCGTGTACGTATATTACTCGTAACAATAAAAAGGAAGATTGTCTTCCGGAGGAGGAGGGAGGGGGTGGTGGTAGGGGAAGGGGTGAGCGAGTAGCGCGAGCTTGGGCTTCCCAGACGCGACCCCTCCCTACCCCTCCCTACCCCTTCCCGTCCGTTTTCGCGGCCGCCAGCCCAGCGTTAAGTTTTAACTCTTAATGGAGAAGTAGGGTGAGGGAAGGTGGGAGAGGAGGAGGAGGAGGAGGAGGTCAGGTTCTCTTATCAATTTATAGTTAGCCACGTCTCGCGAGCCATTAATGGCTACGAGGCGAGACAGCAGCCACTGTCCCTGGGCCATTTCGCCTTCGTTTTACTACCGTCTGGATCTGGTTTATGGTCGCAAAACTAAACTCTGTATTAATTCCATGAAAACACACCTAAAATCCTCCTACACCCTCTCTCTCTCTCTCTCTCTCTCTCTCTCTCTCTCTCACTCCAACCTACCGCCTCCTCCTGGCCTCCACACCATAAACCCGGTGCTACACACACCTACCGTTGAATTCCATTCGCGTTGTTCTATACCTTCGTCCTTGGAATTTCGGAAGATCCGAACTCTCTCTCTCTCTCTCTCTCTCTCGAAGTTAACGAGGAGACGACGACTACTACGTCGTAGTAATGGTTATGGTAGTAGTAGTAGTAGTAGTAGTAGTAGTAGTAGTAGTAGTAGTAACAGTAGCAATAAACCTTATGCCCAGCGTAACTCAATGTGAATTTGGAATGCAGCAATAAAAAAAAAAAAGGAAGAAAGAAAAAGAGATAAAGGAAGATGAAGAAGAAGAAGAAGAAGAAGAAGAAGGAAGATAGAAGGAGGAGACAAGCGTACGCCATCTTTCAAAGGAATACTTCTTCTTCATTAGCGTAGAATTTAATGGGATCGTTTGTATGTACTATATCTGTCTCTGTCTCTCAATCTCTCTCTCTCTCTCTCTCTCTCTCTCTCTCTCTCTCTCTCTCTCTCTCGTATTATAGAAAGTAAATCAGAAAATATTTTTGCGTTGGAACGGATGATAGTAGGAATGGATGAGGTAGTTGTTGACGCGCGCAGCAAACGTCGACCGTAGTAAACGCCCGTTTAATTGCTCTCGAAAAGTTCGGTAAAGGGCGCCAAGGCGCGCATTCTTGGGGGTTGTCGTCGACGATGACGCCGTCGTCGTCGTCTGGAGAGTTTGACTTCCGTTGGATAGGTAGATAGGTAGATAGGTAGGTAGGTAGG
>OU426996.1:9247677-9255177 GCA_911387935.1 Dolichovespula saxonica
CGATAAACTTTCCACTCTTTTCTCTCTCTCTCTCTCTCCTTGTTTTCATTTCCTCTTTCACTCATTTTCTTCCCCTCTTCCGTCCTGTCTTTCGCTTTCGTTCAACTTTTTCTTTTCTTCCCTTCCTTCTTTTTTATCGTTCAAAAAATAATCGGTCGAAAGAATCGTCCGTTGTAAAAGAAAAAAAAAAAAAAAAGAAAAAAAAAAGAAAAATTGAAAGATTCATATGAAAATATGCTCTTAATTGTGCATGTCATTAACGCGCGTAAACATTTCGCACGTTCTTAAACGTTCGGAAAATAGTATTACGATATACATTATGAAACTGACCTATCTCAGTGAGGGTATAATTCTTTCTCTCTCTCTCTCTCTCTCTCTCTCTCTCTCTCCCTCCATCTATCTATCTATCCTTCTTACTCTCATACTCGCTATATTTCAATCCCTCTTTTCCTCTGTCGGTCAAGCTCGCGAAAAGTGGAAACCGGAATAAAAGCCCGGAAGCTTTCATCCTCCAATCATCTCGCGCTACGTCGTTCCACGTAGAAGAAGTAAAGGGGTGGATAGGGGCAAGGGGCAAGGGGTAAGCAAGCAAGCAAACAGGCAGGCAGGCAAGCAGGCAAGCAGGCAGGCATGAAGGGAGGGTGGAGAAGAGGGGTTGTGAGGTGTGGAGGCTTTAGAGAAAGAAAGAGGCCTCTCCGTTGTTCCTAGGATCGTTCTTCCCCGTACCCCCACTCAATGCGAAAACTTTTTAATCTGGTTTTCATTATGCTCGTAGAACCTGCCGAGAAGGTTCGTCTTTTCGACCCCATGCTCGACTTATTCTACGTGTTCGTTCCTATATATATATATATATATATATATATATAAAGAAAGAACCATAATAGTAAAGGAGGAGAAAGAAATATATATATATGTAGAGAGAGAGAGAGAGAGAGAGAGAGATCGTCTTTGGATCCTAGTCAGAGTTTACGGCCCGTATCTTTACGTTCACGTGTACGTGCCTGTGAGTACGTGGCACGGCATTAACGACAACACACATACACATACACACATAGAGAGAGAGAGAGAGAGAGAGAGAGAGAGAGAGAGAGAGAGAGAGAGAGAGAGGGTAGTAAATTCAAACGTGTATGAGTGAGCTAGAATGGCCATGGATGCGTGTCGGTGAGTAAATGCGTTGGTAGTTATATGAGTGAGTGAGTGAATGAGTGAGTGCGAAAGAGAGAGAGAGAGAGAGAGAGAGAGAGAGAGAGAGAGAGAGAGTAGGTGTACAATAGGAGGGTGAGTGCGTCTAGACTGGGGAGAGACCGCGTCGCTACCCCTGGCCCGGTATCACGCGGGGGTTCTGTTTAACGACGGACTATCAAGGGATGGGAATTTACCTGACGATCCCTCTCGCTACTTCACGTTTCAGCATTCCGATATGTGTATATATGTCTACTACGTACGTGTGTACGTACGTATGTATGTGTGTATGTGTATATATATATATATATATATATATATATATATATTTGTATGTGTATGTATGTATATATATATCTCTCTTTCTCTCTTGTTTATCCCTCTTTCTAACTGCAGCAAGCGGTGCAGTGTTAACTGCCTCGTTGTCTGCTTCCCATTTTGCCATTGCGATTTGGATGCCGTTAAGTGTTTTCAAACGACCTGTCTTCGAATTTCGTTTCGTCCTATCGTCGTTCCTTTTTCTTCGTTTGTTGTTATTTTTTTCTAATTTTTTTTCTTTCATTTATTTATTATTTGTTCCTTGCGTTCTCTGCCCATTAAATAAAATTAAATAAACGAAATATCATCGAAACGATCGATCTTATTCGACGATGATCTTCTTCGTTTAGCGATGGATCGTCGTCGATCGTTTCGTGATATATCGATCTCTCGTCAATATCTCTTAACAACGACCATCGATACGACGTTTCGATCTCGACTTTCGTTAATTCGAAACGTTTATGTTCGTTAATTTTTTTCTTTCGTAGTCTTCCTTTCCTCCAAGATACACATTTCCTTCGTCAAATGAATATAATCGTCGAAATGAATGAGTGGGTGGGTTGGAGGAGGAAGGGAGTGGGATCGTGTACGATCGCATTGATCTCGTTCGATCGTCGATCGGATCGTTGTTAGATTTCGCGATCTATCACGAATAATCGAGCTTAGGCGTTGCAAGATCCAACTAATCGATTCATCTTTCTCGTCTATTTTCTCGCGAGAATTATAAATTCGCGATATTGTTTCTCGGACAAATTAATAATAACAATAATAATAATAATAATAAAAATAGTAAAAAAAAAAAAATATATATATATATATTACATACGCTACATTCGTGAAAATTTCAACGAACGAGCCGTTCAGGTTTGCGAACATTTCGTATTCGTATACAATATTTTTCTATCGGTGATCTCTGAATTTATTTAATTCGGCTAATTTCGACTGAGAGCGACGTAATCGTAACGAAAATTCGCGATTAAAAAGCGTGACGGGAGAATCGTGAGTGGCGATTCGTGTTTATGGCGGGAAAATTAAAAAAGAAAATTACATAGGTATACGTCGATAAAGAGAGAGAGAGAGAGAGAGAGAGAGAGAGAGAGAGTAAGAGGACGAGGCGGGGGGCAGGGAGAGGGGGTGAGTATTCTGAGCGAGGTAGAATCCGTTGCTTTAACGTCGTAGTTTATTATTTCACCGTTTTCGAGTTGGTAATATCGATCCAATGTGTAAAAACAAACCGGAAAAGGTTAACGAATCGATAAAGGAGGAAAAGGCATCGTCCTTATCCTCCTCCTCCCCCTCCTCCTCCTCCTCCTCCTCCTCCTCTTCCTCCTGTCGTGTCCGTTGTCAAAAAGTTATTACGTTAATACGTCACGTGGATAGGATATTTATGTGCATAAGTATCGTTCTGTTTTTCCTTTCTGTACTTTTTATTTTTAATTTCGTCGTAAGGAGAAACGAAAAAGGAAAGGAAGGGAACGAAAAGAACGAGAGAGACAGCAAGGGAAAAAAGGAGTAAAAAAAAATTGAAAAGAAAAAAAAAAGAAAATAGTAAAGCGAAGCGAAGCGAAGAAGAGAGAGAGAGAGAGAGAGAGAGAGAGAGAGAGAGAGAGAGAAAAGAAGAAGAAAAAAGGAAGGAGAAAAAGAAAAGGGAAAAGAAAAGAAATGGGGTCATGAAAAAAATATGATTTACAAGAACAAGGATATACGCATAACCTACACGCGCATACCTACACACACACACACACACACACACATACACACGCACGACCGAACGTACGTGCGCACCCACACACACACACACATACACACATACGTATTTCTTATCATCTTCGTTGGATGTTAGTACGTAACGTGCGTAAACGTACGTATATCTGTCCCCTGGTAATGGGATAGAAAGAAAGAAGAAAAGAGATAGATAGATAGATACAGAGAGAGAGAGAGAGAGAGAAAGAGAGAGAGATAAAAAAAGAGAGAAAGAAAGTAAGATAGAGAGAGAGATAGAGAGAGAGAGAGAGAGAGAACGATGGCTTGGAGTTTGAGAGAAATGGCGTGGGGCAGGTCCGGAACGACGGTCGATACCGCCGTCTGTGAGAGCGCCTCCTCCGCAGACTTCCACTACTTCCCTTCCGTTACGCCACCTAGGTCCGGGTCCAGCTCCCTTCATCAGCCTCTCTCTCTCTCCCCCTCTCCTCCCCTCCTCATCCTCATCTTCCTCATCCTCATCCTCATCCTCATCCTCATCCTCATCCTCCTCTTCCTTCCTTCTTCTCCTTCCTCATCCTCGTTCTCATCCTCATCCTCCTCTTCCTTCCTTCTTCTCCTTCCTCATCCTCGTCCTCATCCTCATCCTCATCCTCGTCCTCGTCCTCGTCCTCGTCCTCGTCCTCCTTCCTTCTTCTCCTTTCTCATCCTCGTCCTCATCCTCGTCCTCGTCCTCGTCCTCGTCTTCGTTCTTGTCCTCGTCCTCGTTCTCGTCCTCGTCCTCGTCCTCGTCCTCGTCCTCGTCCTCCCCTTCCTTACTCCATACCCGTCTTAAACGGGAGACCCCAAATAAGACGACTCTACCCTTTTACACACCAACACCGGGATCACCGACGCCCACCGTCCAATGCGTAATCCAAGGATTTCTGCATCAGGATTTATGGTCTTGTTTGCTTTTCGGACGACCAACCCCCTTTACTCTCGACTACTTCTAAACCCCTCCCCCTCCCCCTCCCACCCTTCCTACCACCCTCCTCCCAAACCACTCTCGCCCGCCCACCCACCCAACTCAGCCTCCTACTCCTCCTACTTTTTACATCTTCCTTCCTTCCTTCCTTCCTTCCTTCCTTCCTTCCTTAACTTTTTTCCCTTTACTTTTCGATCTTTCGTCATTTTTTTCTTCCTTTTTTTCTTATTCGCTTCATATCAACATACCTCCTCTATCCTCCGTCTTCTTCCATCTTCTCCATCAGTCGTCAGCTGATACATATATATACTAAAAATCATGTTATACGTAATCATTCTCTCTTTCACTCTTATCTTTCCCTTTTTCTTATTCTTATTCTTTCTTTCTTTCTTTCTTTCTTTTTTGCATCTTACTCTTCTTATTTTTGCATTCTAACCTGTTTCCCACTTTTCGAAATTTCTTTAAGTCTAGCTCTTCTTTAAGCAACACGACCCTCTCTCTCTTTCTCTATCTCTCTCTTTCTCTCTCTCTCTCTCTCTCTCTCTCTCTCTATCTTTTTCTTTCTCTCTTTACCTTCTCGGTTCTCAGTGACGTTAAAGAGCATCGCTTTGTCTTCACCATTCTTCTCTTCTCTTCTCTTCTCTTCTCTTCTCTTTTTTTCCTTTCCTTCTTTCTATTTTTCTTCTACTCTTCTTTTATCTCCCCTCTTTATAATTTTCTTATCCTCGAGATACGTTTTTTTTTCTTCTTCTGTCTCTTCTTTTTTCCCTTTCTTTTCTCGCTGAACGTTCCGACATCAATCGTACGCATATTGAAAGAAATAAACGATTGTTTTCATTTTCTCTTTGAAGAGAGAGAGAGAGAGAGAGAGAGAGAGAGAGAGAGAGGGAGGATAAGAAGGGTCGAATCGATAAATCGTCTAGAATTGTGTACAATCTTTATCGATCGAGCTCTTCGAGAATTTAATTTCTTTCGCGAACAAAGGAAGACCTTGAAACGCTGACTACCTACCACCGTATATAAGTCGGTGGTTACCGTTTTTTTTTTTTTTTTTATTTATTATTTCTCTTTTTTTCTTTATCTCGTAAACATATTATACAACAACACCGATAATCCCAAATGAAGATACACGCGACGCTTATCAACGTTCTCCCGTTCATCATTATTTAGGATTAATTTCAATATTGCGAACGTTATTTCGTCGTTTTCTTTTTATCTTTGTCTGTTGTTTCCTTTCTTTTTTTTTCTTTCTATTTTTTTATTTTTTTTTATTTTTTTTCCTAACCGTAAAATTAACAACGCGAAGCAAAGGAAGGGATCGTCGAGGTTTCACGTTTGTTCACGAACGAATTTATTTATTTATTTATTTTTTTTAATTTCTATTTTTGCAAACACAATTTTGTCGTCACTGTTACAAAGATACTCGCGTGTTTTTTCTTTTTTTTTTTTTTAATTTTTTCTTTCTCTTTATCGTTCATTTCTCTTTTCCCGAATATAAAGTTTATTAATCCGACGCAAGTGGACGCGTCGTAAAAATATTTTGTTACCGAGCAAAAATTTTTTTTATAATCGCCCATCGTCGAGACCCTCTTACGGATTTCCCTCTTTTTTCTTTTCTCTCTTTTTTTTTATTATTATTATTGTTATTATCATTCTTTTTTCCCCCCCTCTCGACCGATAAAACCTCATTAAATCCGACGAAAAATGGGTATGACAAATTTTGTCACGTATTATTCATTTAAAAATTTATTACTAATCCGGTTATTTCAATGAAAAAAAAAAAAATGTTTTTTTTTCTTTTTTTTTTTTTTTTTCTTTTTCTTTGTCAACGTTATTCAAGGAACTCTTCCAATTGACGTAGAACATAGAACGACAATGTTGCGGTTATGAAGAGACGATGAAAATGTGTGTGTGTGTGTGTGTGTGTGCCAGAGAGAGAGAGAGAGAGAGAGAGAGAGAGAGAGAGAGAGAGAAAGAGAGAAGGGGTTGGAGATTTCCGCAAGGGGTTGATTGTGGTACGCGAGTAGATTACGCAATTATCTTATGAACGTGCACATACAAGTAAGTACTTAAGTTACTCCGTCTAGATTCTAGAAGATGATAGCTTTAACGTTATACATGTACAATCTTGTATCAACTACCAATCAATTTCATTCTTACCTCCTTCGTTACACGCCTTACGCTTACACGTATCTACATTTTTTATTGGAAGTAAAGAAAAAAGAAAACAAAAAAGGAAAAAAAGAAAGAAAAAGTCGTTCTTCTCTCATCATCATTCCTTTCACGTGTATAATCATAAGTATCGTTGTAATATATACCTTTTACAAATAAATACGTACATACGATCCGTTTGTAAGCTTGTAAGCGTGTATGTTTTATTTTTCATATTGTTTTTCTTTTTTGAGATTTATAAAGGTCTCGTATTAACTCGTCAATCGATTTCATTCTCTGTTTTTTTTTATCTCTCTCTCTCTCTCTCTAACTCTCACATACACTCTCTACGTTAAAAATTACAACCCTAGTATAAAATTGTTTTTTTTTTTCCACGAACGAACGAACAAATAAATACGTACAAAAAGAGAGCGTGAAAAAGACCTTTTCGAAGATATAGAAAGGTATCGAAAAATTTTGTAGAATATGTAATACATCGTCATAGGAAACATTTGTCTTACTTATGTCAGCCATTGTCACGCATTAAAACCTAATGGGAACAACCTCCTCCTCCTCCTCCTCCTCCTCTCCTCCACCTCTTCATCTTCTTGTACTCTGGAATTTCCTGGAAACACAGTAAGATCCTTCTTTTAGATCGTAGAAAATTATTTCTCATGAATATTTCATTCGTATACCTTACTCTCCGGATACGTAAATACATACACGCATACATATTTACTTACTTTCTCTTTTCTCTCACTCTCTTTCTCTCTCTTTCTCTCTCTCTCTCTCTCTTTCTTTCTATCTGAGTAAGCATAACAAAAGTAAGAGAAAACTAAAGTTCCGATCGATTTCACGTTCGATTCGCATTATGCAAGCCACGTAGCTTTCTCTCTCGATGATGGACTCACGCATGCACGCATTTGTCATACTTCGGGGTGGGGTGAGGGTGAGTAGGGGTGATGGGAACGGGACGAGGGTGGGTTGAGAGTGGGAGGAGCGACGAGAGGTGGACGGGTAGGTGGTATTCATGCAACCATGAACAGTATACTATTGCTACTACTACTACTACTACTACTACTACTGTATAAAGTAGACATGTTGTTCTTCTTCTTCTTCGAAGAAAAAAGGATCGATGAAGCGAAAGAGAAAGGGAACGAAACTTCTTCTTCTCCTCTTTC
>OU426996.1:9260177-9262677 GCA_911387935.1 Dolichovespula saxonica
CGATTTATACCCCTAACCCGCTAATCGACGTAAGATCGATCGGTTAGTTTAAAATTCACGAAGATCGGATTGGCCTCGCGTGCAGGTACGTTCCTGATCTACGTACGTACGGATCTCAATTTTGGTAAACGGAGTCTCGGAGGCACCCGTTGGCAATCGTGCAACGATTACGATCGATTATTATCGTTATTCGTCGGCCGTTTTCTTTTTTTTTTTTTTTTTATCTTTTCCTTCGTCCTTTCAAATCGTCCCTGCCTCCCCCCCCTCCCCGAAATTATTTCGAATCTCGAGTTCACGGATTTACGATCAGCGTCGAGCTGTCAATAAGTTCGAGGAATGGAAAAGTCGAACGCAATGAAATTTATACATTTATGAAGTAAAGCGTTTAGAGGAGGCTCGAAGGACAGGGTAGGTGCGGAGGGGAGAGAAGGGTTATGGATACGTAAATTCAGGGCGTTAACCTCTTTAGTTAGGGTTAACTTTTAGATAAGAACGTTTCGAAGGAGGGTCGAGGGGGTAGTAGGGGCGGGGGTTCGACTAGGTCGATTTAGTTGGCGTTAAGATCCTCACCTTTTTCTCGCTTCGGTGAGAGGAGGAGGGAGTAGGGTGTAGGGGGGGGGTTGGGGGTAGGAGGGAGGGCTCATTTTTTGATAAGAACCGTACCGTCGGAAAAAGAGGGTAGACTAAATCAATTTCGTGCGTCGTTAAGACTCACGGCTTTCTTCGATGTTATCGTTTTAAAGGGGGATAGAGTCTCCTTCGTCGCATAATTAAAATTTTTTCGCGTGTACGCGCGTAGTACAACCCCTCCACCCTCCCCCTCCACTATCCCCGCCCCGCGTGATTGTACACATCGCGCGAAACACGATAACGTTATATGCTCGTGCATGTCGAAGAATAATCGGGAGCGTTAAAATTTGTAATAGTTAACATTTCGCAAGTATTTTATTAAATGTTCATTTATTTTTTATGTATCTCTCTCTCTCTCTCTCTCTCTCTCTCTCTCTATCTCTTTTTCGCTTAACTTCGCATAATTTAATTCCCTTTTTTTAGTTCTTTTTTATCTTTTTTTTTTATTTTTTTTTACAAAAATATTATACCACGCAGTAAATATTATCCACGTAGTTAGTAAAACTTACATGGACGTGTGTACGTATAAAATTTTTTTTTAATACCTAGATATATGATATTATGTATATCGAACGTATAGTAATCAATTAGTAATTAATTATCTGCCGATAAAAACGATAATAATACTTTAAAAATCGATATACATATACGTGCATACATATATATATATATATTTTTTTTTTATACGCACACACGCAAAGCCGTATTATAAACGAATTAAAAAATTTTTTTACTCATATATAAATAAGAAATATAAATAAATAAGAAATCGAGAATAGACATTTTTAATAGGAGTTGGAGGATAGAGAAAGAATAACAGAAGCCAACATGTGGGATGCATATAGGAGTTGCAATGGGGGAGAGCCTGCGCGCGTTGCAACATCGTATGCACACGTGCGTCGCCTTGCAGGAGGGGGTGAGAGAGCAGAGAAAGAGAGAGAGAGAGAGAGAGAGAGAGAGAGAAGAGAGAACAGGTTGGTGTGGGGTTGGTTGAAGGGGGCGAGAGTAAACAGAATTTGCATGGAAACAGTGTGCCAGTGGGTCGCGTCGACCGTGGGTATTTAACGCTCCTCTCTCTCTCTCTCTCTCTCTCTCTCTCTCTCTCTCTCTCTCTCTCTCTCTCTCTATTTCCCCTTCCCTCTCTTCTTGTTTTGTTTTCTCCCCACTAGCGTTCGCGTAGCCACGAGGAAAACTGCTCTTTTTAAACAGTGGCATAATTCTTCCACGGTCGACGTGGTAAACGCATTACGAGCATTATGTATGTAAACGTGCCCCGTTCACGTGGATGAATGGGGGAAGGCTTCACACGTCTGAACACTCTCCGTTCCGCAACATTTTCTATTTTTTTTCGTTTTTTTTTTGTTTTTTTTTTTTTTATGTTTCCTTTGCTTTCTCTCTTTCTTTCTTTCTTTCTTTTTCGCTTCGTTTCGTAGTTTTGTACTTCGCTTCGCTTTGTTTTTCGTTATTGTTTCGTTTTTGATTTTAATTAATTAATTAATTAGTTAATTAATCAATTCATTCGTTCGTTAGTTCGTTCGTTCGTTCTATTCGTTCATTATCATTATGAGTGCCAAGGACGATCGTCGAGTTGTTCGGTAATAACATCCAACCATCCGAAACTTTATCATTCCCTTTTGATTTGCAAATTTATTTTTCTTTTTTTTTTTTTTGCGTCATTTTTTGGTCTTCCTTTCTTTCTTTTTCTTGGTACTTCTTTACTCGTCCTTCCGATTTTACTTCGATAATCGTAACATCGTGATTCGATTGTCCTCTTGTTGTTCGAGTATTTTCAATTAATTGTGTATATGTATGTATGTATAGATATGTACGATAGCATAATTGTTATATTGACAATATTATAGTTTCGAAT
>OU426996.1:9267677-9277677 GCA_911387935.1 Dolichovespula saxonica
ACAATTTACTACGTGTGTCTATGTCGGCGGCGTTAGCCACCCACGAGAATCTCACGCAGACATTGGCCATCCTGTATATGCGCCGCACATATATAAACATACAGGGACGATGCGTGCGTGTGCCTATGCTTGCCGGGTCACGTCTTTGTTCACACGGCACGTTGTCCGTAAACGGAATCTTTGTGAAGCTTTTGCGAAGCTCTACAGGACTGGACGGTACACCGCACTGATATATATATATATATATATATATATATATATATATATATATATATATATATGTATGTATGTATGTTTGTATGTATGTATCTGTGTATGTAACATGTAAGTACGTACGTACGTAGGTATACACCTATGTATCGTACGTACATGTGTGTGTGTGTGTGTGTGTGTGTGTGTGTGTGTGTGTGTGTGTGTGTGGTGTACGCGCGAGAGGGCTCGCGGGCGAGAAATAAAATGTACCTCGTTTCTTGCTTTTTATCGTACGTCTACCGAGACCGCTCGACCGTATTCAGAATTCAGTTCACGTAAGTGACTCGACGATACTCTACTGGGAATCGTCTAGAGCTCGATATATGTGTGTGTGTGTGTGTGTGTGTGTGTAGACAGATAGATAGATAAAATTTCCTCAAATCGATGCTCTCGTCTCTAGTCTTACGTGTTTTCTCTCTTTCGTGTTTATTTTTTTCTTCCTCTCTTTTCTTTTCTTTTCATTAATTCGTTTAATCCTCACTAACAAATATTAAAATTGAATTTCACGGTACACTTCGAGAGGTATACATTTTTTTCTTTTTCTTTTTTTAACGATAAAAAAAGATACTCGTGTCGGAGTCATCGTCGCGCGAAATCATCAAGCGATCGTTCTTACAAAAATGGACGATCAATGAATAACAATTACGACGATTAATCCCAGCCGTAGATGGTTGTTGCACGGTATAATCTTTTGAGGATAATGGGGGAAACACGCGAACTATGGCGGACGAACTAAGCACTATGATTCTCGAATTCTCTCTCTCTCTCTCTCTCTCTCTCTCTCTCTCTCGTCGATCTCCTTCTTGTCATCAGACAATAGGCAACGTCCTTAGGGATCCTTAGCCCTTTACGCATGAACGTTCGTTCCGGAGGGTTTAGACCCTAAAGAGGAAATTCCGATTACGAGTTCGTTCACATATCGATTTGTAAACGATATCTATATTATTCGATATATTTATATACGCGTGTGTGTGTGTGTGTGTGTGTGTGTGTGTGTGTGTGTGTGGAGAATATAAACTTACGTAAAAAAGAAAGAACTAAAAGAAACTCGCATTAATTATTTCCTAAGGAGATTCGATTAATTTATCGATTAAAAAAACGATCCCAATTAACGATACTATTCTGTTACAATCGGAATTAATATTATTCATACAATACAAATATAATCGTCCGACGATATAGCGTGTAAAAAATAAAAATAAATAAATTCCAACGACAACATAATTATTCTATTACCGTCACGACATAATTTTTACGGTATACAAAAAATATATCTATATATATATATACACAATTACGTGCATAAAGATGAGAGAACTCTACAATTCTACGCTTTCTCATTCTTTTTCCTCGATTTTCTTTAATATCACTAAAAATATTTGGTTACGATGT
Organism: Dolichovespula saxonica; assembly: GCA_911387935.1. Taxonomy (NCBI): domain Eukaryota; kingdom Metazoa; phylum Arthropoda; class Insecta; order Hymenoptera; family Vespidae; genus Dolichovespula; species Dolichovespula saxonica. The sequence continues at coordinate 9,269,322 of OU426996.1, forward strand.
AACGTCAAAATGAAACGAAAAAAAAAAGCAAACAAACAAACAAAAAAAAAAAAAAACCAAAAATTGAGTGGGGTCAACGATGCAAAGATGCTTTTGGTCTTTCGACGACACTATCCCATCTCTCTCTCTCTCTCTCTCTCTCTCTCTCTCTCTCTCTCTCTCTCTCTTTCTATCTGTCTCTTGTCAAAGGGGGCCGCGGGAACCCTCGAATTCTCTAGTGGCTCTGCATTCGTTGGTCAAAACGCGAGGCTTGCGTGGAACGCAGAACGTTTTAACCATCGTTGGTCTGGTAGTATCGCGAATGGCGGTGGTGGCGGTGGTGGTGGTGGTGGTGGTGGTGGTGGTGGTGGTGGTGGTGATGATGGTGATGGCAGAGAAGGATGAAAGAGGTAGTGATGGTGGTGGTGATGGTGGTGGTGGAGGAGGTGATGGAAGCACAGCAGCAGTAGCACTCGAGTTTTCGGAGGCTTTGGTAAAACGAGGGTGCACAACGTGACGTTACGACGTTCTAATTAATGCAGAAACGGTGCTTCGGCGTTCGTACGTCCGTATGTCATTGCATTCGGACGTTCGCTGTTGCGTGTAAAGGCGGTTTACCTTCTCACTCTCTCTCTCTCTCTCTATTTCTCTTTCTCTTTCTCTCTCACTCACTAAATCTCTCTTTCATTCTCTATCTCTCTTTCTCTCTCTCTCTCTCTCTCTCTCTCTCTCTCTCTCTCTCTGTCTCTGTCTCTGTCTCTCTTACTTTCTCACTCGCTTACTCACTCACACAAACTCAACTCAGTCATTCGCACAATGGGGGGTCTCCTATTTCTATCCCTGTTTTCGCGGCAAGGGCGAGGCGTCTCGGTAGACGAAGAAGGGTGAGAAAGAGAGGGTAGAGAAATGGGGAGGGTTACCGGTTGGTTTGGAACACGGAACGCAAAGGGGGTTGGAGGGGTGGAGGTCGAAGGGATGCCGACGGGTCGTTGCCCGAAAACGCGGCTCTGTTATTGTCCCCCTACTACTACCACTACTACTACCACCACCAACACCCCCAACTCCTCTCGGTTGCCCCTAACTCCGACTTCGATACACACAGTCCCGTTCTCTCTCTCTCTCTCTCTCTCTCTCTCTCTCTTTCTCTCTTTCTCTCTCTCTTTCTCTCTCTCTTTCTCTCTCTATCCCTCTCATTCTTTCTCTCTTCATCCTTCCTTTTCTCTACGCGACACACGAGCTCACACGCACGAGCGCCCACGCACACGATCGAACAGAAAACACACAAAGAGAGAGAGAGAGAGAGAGAGAGAGAGAGAGAGAGAGAGAGAGAGAGAAGGAGAGAGAGACTCCTACGCTCGGCTAGGCTATTTTACGCGTAAGCCGCACGCACTAGACGAGACTTCGTCGTCGTCGTACTACAGCTTTGTCGTACTAACGTTCTTTCTTTCGAAATTTAGATATACGTTTCATAATGTCTATTTTCTCTCTCTTTCTCTCTCTTTCTCTCTGCCTATCTGTCTATCTATCTCTCTCTTCTTTCTCACCTATCTCTTTTTTCATCTTTATTTTGCCGTTTTTCTTTTATTCATTCTCAAACGTTTTTCTCTTCTTTCTTCTCTCTCTCTCTCTCTCTCTCTATTATCAACTTCATATTTAAAATATATTATGCATACGTGGTCGGATGGGATGAAAAAAAAAAGGGTCGTCCCTACGATCGATCGAACTTTTCATTTCGATTATAATAATACGGACAATGAGCGTGGACAAAGAACTTGACTTTAGTTTTGTTGTTCTTTTTGTTTTTTTTTTCTTTCGGTGAAAATGTTATTCCGAAAAACGGGCAGAGGGCATTGACCTCTATGACAACGCGATGAAACGTTAGGGCCATCCCCCATTCCCATACCCATTCATCCAACCCACGTTTTCTTTTTTTACTCTCTCACGTAATATCATTATTTTGCGCATTCGCATTCGGCTATACTACCGACTAATCTCTATATGAAACGCTATAAGAGAAAGAAAAAAAAAAAGAAACAAAAAGAAGATACGTACACACACACACACACACACACACACACACACACACTAAAATATATAAATAAATAATATACCTAATATATATACGTATAAATATATATATATATATATATACGTAATGTGTATAAAAATTCGAAGAAGTAAGGATGGAATAGACGGGCAAGTGGAGAAGGAATAGAAAGAAAAGAAAGAAAGAAAGAAAGAAAGAAAGAAAAAAAGAAAAACGGAAAGAAAAACAAGTCGGGCGCGTGCGCGCACGCATACACGCAAGTACCGTTCGATATGATACCGAAAGGAATAAAAGCAGGAGGAACGAAGGAAGAGGAATGAAGGAAGGAAAGAAAGAAAGAGAGAGAGAGAGAGAGAGAGAGAGAGAAAGAAAGGAAAAACAAACGGGAAGGGAAAAGGTGGAAGAAGCAGGAAGAAGAAAAAAAAAGGGAAAGAAAGGAAAGGGTGGAGGTTGAAGACAGAAAAAAAGAAAGAAAGAAAGAAAGGGTAGCAAAAGGTGGACACGAAACGCAACGAGCCGCGAGAGTTGTTGGCAAAAGGGCAGAAGAGAATCGAAGGAAGGAAGGAAGGAAGGAAGGAAGGAAGGAAGGAAGGAAGGAAGGAAGGAAGGAAGGGCGGGAGGGAGGGAGGGAGAGATAGGGATTGGCGATGGGGGGAGGGGATGAGGATGGCTGCGAATTCGTCGAGGAGGGAAAAAGCACGGGAACGAGAGAACGTCGGAGTGAGACAGATAGACGGAGACAGACAAAGCGAGAGACTGAAAGAGAGAATGAGAGAGAGTGAAAGAGAGAGAGAGAGTGAGAGAGAGGTCCACGTCGTCGGCTCGTTTCGCGAGCAAGCAGGTAGTCGGTAACGCGGCAGCACTTTGCATTGTCGGCGAGCACACGCGGGAACGTTTACTGCCGTCGACGTGTCAATCCATAGCCCAGGGTTTTACGAGGGCCACGTAAATTCCATGTGGCCGTGGTGTGCCTCTGCCACTACTAACTCCTACCGACCAATACAAGAAGCCCACCCGTCCAACCGTTCAACACCAACGAGACCGAACGAGGCCGAACACCAACGAAACGACACCCATACCGTATCACCAACAACGAACACCGATACCCTATAAACCATCCACCAACCACCCACCGCCCATCTACTCGCCTCCCGTCCCGTCCCGTCCCGTCACCCCTTCTCTCTCCCCCCCCCCTCGCCCCATCGATACCAACACCAAGGACAATAACGACGATATCGCAACTACCAGTCCGAGAGCATCGGAGCCTCGACACCGGTAGAACCGACCAGGGTGTACGAACTCGTGCATCGTCAACGACGACAACAAATGCATTAGACTTTATGGCCGTCGGGCTCGTTAAACCTATCCAACCACCCTTCTTCTTCTTCTTCTTCTTCTTCTTCTTCTTCTTCTTTCATCGTCCATCCCTCCTCGACCTCTACCCCTCTCGTTCTCGTTCTCTTTCTCTATCCAACCACCCTCTTCTATACTACACCTCCACATTCTACTACTACTACTACTACTACTACTACTGCTTCTTCTCCCTCGCCCTCCATACCCCCTGCCGCAGTTCACATTTTAGAGCCAACGGGGAGACGTCCAGACCTACGCCAGACGCTTCCACCTGGATATTCGAACTCTCTCTCTCTCTCTCTCTCTCTCTCTCTCTGTCTCTCTCTGTCTCTCTTCCTTTTCCTATTTCATCATCCCTTTCGGTCGTAACTGTTCTCTCAATCTTTAGATCTTCAATATTCTTTCTACGGTGGTTCTTTATTTGTCGACGACTCTTTTCTTTCTTTCTTTCTTTCTTTCTTTCTTTCTTTCTTTCTTTCTTTCTTTCTTGTCTCTCTCTTTTTTTTCCCGTTCCTTTTTTCTCCAATCGTTCGACCCGTCGAACCTACGTTTCGAGATCGACGTGATTTATTAAATGTTACGATGATTCGGATTCGGTACGCACGATTCTTTCTTTCTTTTTTTTTTTTCGTTTTTTTTTTTTTTAGACGAAATGATTTAGATGAAAAAATATCAACGTAATTAACGTCAACGTAAGCCAATTGTTTGCTTATCGTTAGATGGTACATTACAATCTCTCTCTCTCTCTCTCTCTCTCTCTCTCTCTCTCTCTCTCTCAGACACATTTATTCTATCGTATTTGACGAAGAGTACGGTCTGCAGATATCATTCGGGGATTAGTTATTCCCCCTGAACGAAATTATTTCGAGGATATATACGAATTTAATATCTGACGTTTAATGTAAAATTAAGACGTATTATAAATCGGACGACGAATTAAGATATCCGTTTGATTGACATCTAATTAATTTAATTTGTGATCTATAGAACTATTTGAGATCCATTTATTTCGTTTTTTTCTTTTTTTAAATATTCCTTCCAATTTTTTTCTCTTTTTAATTTTTTTTCTTCACCAACCCTCGAACTTCGATCGATCCCCGGACGTATACTTTTCGATATTTTACTTTTAACAACGATTAATGATAGTAACGATATCGATAAATACAACGATGAAAAATATTGATTAGAATTTTTCTATATTTCTTTCCTTTACGATCGATCGATCGATCGATCGATCGCGTTTCAACGAACGCTAGCCTTATTTTACGAGATCGTTTATTTATCGAGTAATATCGTATCCGGTCTCGATATTCCCAAGAGTGGCCTCCTGGTTTGTTTAAGACCGATCGAAAGAAAAGAAAAGAAAAGAAAAGAACAGAAAGAAAAAGAAAAAGAAAAAAGGGGAAACAAAAAAGGTATGCCCCGACGGTTTGCCTTGGCCTTTTCCACCGAGAGGAAGATTGCGATGATGTTGGTAAGACGGGAGAGGAGTGGGTGGGTGGGGGAGGGAGAGAAATGGCGGTAGAAGGGAGAAGAAATTCCGTCGCGTCCGGAAATTGTTCGATTCTCTCAAAGTAGCCGGAAACGAGTATGAAAAACTCGATGACGTGGGACAAGATATGAGAGTACGTTTTACAGAGACTGGGTGGGACTGGGCTGGAGGGGGAGGAGGAGGAGGAAGAGGAGGATGGGAGTAAAAGGGAATATGGATAAACGGATAAATAAATTTTATTTTGATGTTCGTCAACGCGTCCGTGTACGCGTACCCGTTTGTCGAGACAATTTTGAAAAGACAGAGATAGATAGATAGATAGAGAGAGAGAGAGAGAGAGAGAGAGAGAGAGAAAAACAGAAAAATTTCATTACGAAAAGATTTGATTAACGTTGACGGTTGCAATAAAAAAAAGATAAAACGGGAAAAGCAAAAAAAAAAAAAAAAAAAGAAAAAGAAAAAGAAATAGAAAAAAGAGAAAAAACAGTTAGAAAGAAAAAAAAGCGCCGGATAAAATAAAAATATCGTGATAGTCGGGATTATCCGTTTACGTGTGGGATCATTTGGATTATTAAATTGTTAAGTCATTGCCGAGTACCTCTATATACGTGTATATGTATATATATACGTATATTAAAATTTCAGGCGATTTAAATGCACTTGAGACTAAAAAAAAAAAAAGAAAAAAATGAAAAAAAAAAACGAGATCTTCGATCCTTGCATGTTAACCCAGGCAAGTTGACGATGAAAAGGAAAGAGAGCGGAGCGGTGGGTCGTGGTGGGGTGGGGCGGGGAGGGGAAGGGGTTACGAGCATGAAGTACATCCTGTGATTAGGCGGTAAGAAAAATGATGGCCGACATTAATAGACCCTTCCTTCTTAAAGAAGAAGCTCTCCTTCGAGGTACCCACAGCTTCTCCTTCGTTTTTCCTTCGTCTTCCTGACTCTTAACAAATGGCGGACCGTACCGTCACGTTTTCTACGTTCCGATCGATAGATTACCCCTCCTTACGATACTTCCTCTTCTTCTTCTTCTTCTTCTTCTTCTTCTCCTTCTCTCTCTCTCTCTCTCTCTCTCTCTCTCTGTCTTTCGCTCTCTTTCTCTCTCTTTCCTTCAGGTTCTTTTTATCTTTGTCTAAATCAAATTAAAAATCGATTTTATCGAACGACGAGGGGCGCCTCGAAAAAATTTTTTTCTTTCTTTCTTTCTCTTTCTTTTTTTTGTTTTCTTTTTCGATATTTTCACTTTTTTATTTTCATTTTCTTTTTCTTTTTTTTTTTTTTTTTCTAACGCGATAAAAGAAAGAAAGAAAGAAAGAGGATCGAACGATACGAAACGAGGGACGAGAGACTGATTTGAAAATTAATTTTACTTCTCTTTTTTTTTTTCTGTAGTTCTTCTAATTTTTTTTTCTTTCTTTTTTTTTTCTTTTTTTTTTTTTTCCTTTAAATAACATTCAGTTATCGACTCGCCTCATCGCGCCGTTGAACGCGATTATTCTTTTTTTATTTCCTTTTTCATTTCTCTTTTCGCACGAAAATAAAAATCGAACGTACCCGAACGACGTCGGTGCATTAAGGATATCTACGTATTTTCTTTGTTTTTTTTTTTCACTTTTTTTTTATTCTCCTCTCTCTCTCTCGTTTTTTTTGCTCCTGTACTTCCACGCGATCGAGAAAAGACGAAATGGGGAAGAGACGACGACGAAGCGAATTTAATACCGCTTTTGTCAAAACGTATAATAGCTGTCACGCTTTTTCTCTCTTTCCTTTTCTTTTATATATTCCTTTTATTATTATTTTTTTTTTTTACTAACCTCGTGGAATCTTTCTTTTCAAAATTAAAAATCGAAACTCTCGAACGAACCGTTTCGCTTAATCCTTTGAAAATATCTTCACATAATTTTTCTTTCCTCCTCTATCATTTTTCCTTCGTTTTTTTATCTCTCTCTCTCTCTCTCTCTCTTTCTCTACGCGATAAAAAAAGAGAAAAGAAACAAAAAAAAAAAAAACAAACGCAAAAGGGAAGGAAAAAAAATATGAATCGAGTAAGAAAGAAACGAGGAAGATTTAAAACAACTTTTGCAAATATAGCCAACGTTGACGGGATGGAGGTGGGTGGAGGTGGTGTGTGGTGGTACTTTTATTTCATTTTTCTTCTCATTCTTTTTTTTTTTTTTTCAAGATTAAAAATCGATCCTCCCTCGACGACGACGACGTTCGCGCGCATTAAATATCTCCTCGTATTTTCTCTTCTCCCCCCCCTCTCTCTCTCCTCCATCCCTCCTCCGCCCTCTCAATTTTTTTTTTCTGTCCTACGGCAGATAACCGCGATCGAGTAAGGAAAGCGACGGGACAAAATTGAAGGTAATTTATTTCTTTTTCTTTCTTTTCTTTTTTTTTCTTCTCAAAATAGCCAATCGCGTTTTGACAGTTATCGACTTTTTCTTGTCATTTGAAAGCGCGTTATTATATTTAGAGCTCCGACGTTCGTTGGTACTAAGCTCCGAACGGCGAATGAAATAGTAATTCTTCCGAAGTTCTGAATAGTTGATCCCCTCCCCGTCCCTCTGCCCTTCCCTCTTGCCGTTCCTACCCCCACTTGCCACCACCACCACCTCTTCCTTTACCTGTCCACCACCCACCCACCCTCCCATCACCGTCACCGTTACTACCACCGACTCAACTAGCCGAGCCATTACCACCGATAGAAGACTCATCTCATTGGGCATTTCTACGTTTTCACGTCGAATAAATGGTTAAATGGATTCCGTGAAAGTTATTTGTTTATAGGAAAGACCTCTCTCTCTCTCTCTCTCTCTCTCTCTCTCTCTCTCTCTCTCTCTTTTTGTCGGTTTATTTCCGTTATTTCGTTGAAGATTAATCGACAAGCCGATGCATGACAATTAACGATAATTTTCGTTCGTTGGTAAAACACTCGCCGATATCTATTTCGATATAACCGTTCGCTCCTCTCATCTGACCCAAATTTTTTTTCATTCCTATAGACTACTCTCGACCCTCTGCTTCGTTGAAGATACGTCTGACTCTTCTTTATACAGATTGTGAAAATTGGCTAGTAAGGGTATATATATATATATATATATAAATCTCGGATAATTTAATTTCCTGCTCGACCGTAACTAATTCGGTCGGTGGATCGATATCTCCGAACGTTATCATTCCCGACATTAACAGATATCCACGATCGTTTGTCTCGCTAATTTACTAAAAACGTAGACCCTTTTGTGATACAATAAAATATGCGTTTATATATACATACACATATATATATATATATATATATATATATATATATATATCCGTGCCGTCGTAATTTTTCTTTCATTTGAGCTTTTCTTTTTCGCTTTACAATTTCTCAACGGCCGATACGACGGGAAATTAAACGAAGAAGAAAGGAAAATTAAAAAGAAAAACAAATAGAAAGAAAAAGAAATTCTTCTCGTTGCTTAACAATTTTTCTCT
>OU426996.1:9280177-9285177 GCA_911387935.1 Dolichovespula saxonica
GAGATAGATGTCTCTTGAAATCGTTAGAGTTTTGCGGATCGATGAGTAAATACTAAGAGAGACTGTAAAGCAAAGTAACCAAGTAACAAACAGGTAACGTATAGCTCTCTCTCTCTCTCTCTCTCTCTCTCTCTCTCTCTCTATCTCTGTCTCTCTCGTAAAGAAATATTTCAATATTCTTTTCAATCGTTGTTCGACATATAGACTCCCGAACGATTTGTCGAAAAAGTTGAAAGCAATTAAGAGGAAACACGATGGATGGTCAAACGATTAACAAGGACGAATAAGGTAGGTATTGGTAGGTAGGCAGGTAGGTAGGTAGGTAGATAAGTATGTGTGTGTGTGTGTGTGTGTGTATGTACATACGTGAAGTAACTCTTTCGAGCGGATGATCTCTTTTAAAGAAACTTGGTTAGGTATCTACTTAAGTTCGACGTATGTATATATATATACAGAGAGAGAAAGAGAGAGAGAAAGAGAGAGAGAGAGAGAGAGAGAGAGAGAGAGAGAGAGAAAGAGATAGATGAACGAGGCATCGCGTTAGTCCTAAGGTATCTTCTCTTTACGAAGTATAAGCAACGTTACTCCGCGTGGCATTCGCTTTTACGTATCTAGATATACTTAGGTACATGTAGAATGTGAACAGATAAGATAGAGAGCCTAGAGACGGTCTTTTCTTACTTACCTACCCCCTTCGAGAGTTAGAGTACGTTCGAAAGAGAAAGAGAGAAAGAGAGAAAAAAGAAAGAAGGATAGAAAGATAGAAAGAAAGAAATCAAGAAAGAAAAAAAGTATGAGAAAGAAGAGTAGGAGGAGGAGAAGTAGGAGGAGGAGGAGGAGGAGGAGGAGGAGGAAGAGAGTTAGAAAGGGGCGCGTGGGGGAGGTGATGGTGGCTATGGTGAGGGGAGTCCGAGGGTTTCAGGACCGAGGGAATATAATTGCGGAGAGAGCAAATGAAGAGAGAAAAAGATAGAGAGATAGAAGAGCATCGTGTGTTTGACTCGTGTGAGAGCGCAGGAGGAAGGGAAAGATAGATAGATATATATATATATATATGTATATATATATATATATATATATATAGAGAGAGAGAGAGAGAGAGAGAGAGAGGGAATGAGAGGGTAGGAGAGGACGAGGGAAGGAAAGAAAGATGCGCGGAGATGTTCTCGCCGGGTCAGCACGGGGTCACGCTTGGAATCCAGAGCAAACTATCCCCCCTCCTTCTTCGTTTAGCCTCCTCCATCGTTCGTTCGCTCGACCGCCCGCTCGCTCGCTCGCTTACCTACCTGCTTGCCCTCCATCTTCCTCCTCCTCCTCCTCCTCCTCCTCCTCCTCCTCCTCCTCTACCTCCCTCTCCCTCTCCTTCTCCTTCTTCTTCTTCTTCTTTTTACTCCTCCACATCCTCGTGATCCTCTTGTTTTTCTTTCGATACCAAGTAAGAAGCCTATATACCTCTTTCCACTATCCCCTTCTCTTCACCCTCCCACATCAACTCTCTGTCTCTCTTTCTCTCTCTTTAAATCTTTCGCTTTCTCTTTCTACCCTACGCCGCCACTATCTCTTTATACGTCCATCTCGCTCGGTTGCACGCGCTGAAATTGCGACGCGAAATCCGCGTCTTCCGCGTCATTGCCGCGCACGATCTTTCGTCCGAAGGAGACGAGGAGCAGACGATGCAGCCATAAATCGCTCCCTCGAGAAGAGTTTGCACCAACCGACCAACCGACCAACCGACCAACCGACCGACCAACCGACCGACCAACCGATCGACCAATCGACCATTCGACCAAACGACCAACCGACCGATCGACCGATCGACCAACCGTTCCGATCGAGACCAAACCAACGGAAGACTTGCCACGGTTAAACGAGCATCGTCGATTCTACGATTCCTTATTTTCCACGGCGACGCGATATCCTGGACGACGGCGAAGATAAAACCCGGATCTCTTTCTCTCTCTCTCTCTCTCTCTCTCTCTCTCGTTCGCTCTCTTTTTATTATTCTCTTCTTCTTCTTCTTCTTCTTTTACTTCTTCTTACTTCTCATTCGTCCCACATCTTTCCCTCTATTTTTCCTCAATCACCTATCTTCCTTACTCCTTGTCACTCATCTATTTAATTCCTGAGGAATTAATCGTCAAGGATCAACGATAGTCCTTCAATTTTTCTCTTTTCACACGTTCCACGTTATCGTTTTATCAAATTTATCCATGTAATAAATTTATCAAATATATATATATATATATATATATATGTATATATTAATATGTATATGTATATGTATAATATTAAAAAAAAAAAAGGAATGAGAAATGAGAAGTATATCGTTGAAGAATATTATGAATAGACGTTAATCGCAATCTCACTTCGAGCTCGATTGTGTCATATCGATATCAACATGCATTCCACCTATCTCTCTCTTTTTCTCTCTCTCTCTCTTTCTACCGTTTCGAAAGAATAGATAAAGAACTTCGTGGAGCATTTGTGAAGCTTCAACTCCTTTGTCAAATCGGTTACATCGACGCGTTAATTATTTCCACGGGAGCGATTCGATCGCCCACTCGTTCGTTCGTTCGTTCGTTCGTTCGTTCGTTCGTTCGTTCCTTCATTCGTTCGTTCGTTCGATCGATCGATCAATCGTTCGTCCGTTCGTTCATTCGTTCGATCGTTCCTTCGATAGGATAGATAGATCGATAGTAAAGGAAATCTTCACGAAACGTGTATTCGTTTCTCTAGATCCAAGCACCACGAACGTTTCACATCTCTCTCTCTCTCTCACACACACACACACTCTCTCTCTCTCTCTCTCTCTCTCTCTCTCTCACTCTCGACGTTAATCAACGACGATTCTACGGAACGGTCTCATCCATGAAACTAATTTCGCGATGTAACGCTATTATTTTCAATTCAGCGAGAGCACGAGATTTCATAGGGCTTTTATAGGTTATTGCACGACGTTGGCTCTCTCTCTCTCTCTCTCTCTCTCTCTCTCTCTCACTCTCTCACTCTCTTTCTCTATCTATCTATCTATCTATCTATCCATCTCTCTGTCTCTCTGTGCCTGTCTATCCGTCTCTCTTTTAGTCTATTTCTCTATTTCTCTCGTTCAATCTCGCCTTCGATCGTACCGCGAAAGATATCCTGTTACCTTCCATTACGTCGTCTACCATTCGCGTTGCTCGCGATAGCGAGCGTGTCACGATGTCGAAGAAATAAGAGAAACGCGGAGGGGAAGCTTTTCTTTGAGTTTCGTGTTTCGAAAGATTCAACGATGAGTAAACGATCGAAACGTACCTCTCCACGATCTATCCTCTCGTATTCAATCTCTTTCTCTTGTTCTCTCTTTGTCTCTCTCTCTCTCTCTCTCTCTCTCTCTCTCTCTCTCTATCTATCTCTCTCTTTCTCTAGAGTATTTAATATTAATATATTCGAATATTTCAAATAGGATTTTATCCAAATTTACATTCGTCAATCGTTATATTTTATAATACTTATACTCGCCGTATTCGACTCGATAGAACAGATTCAATATACACACATATAATAAATTTGAAAATTTTAATACAATTTCTCGATATACCTATCTCTCTCTTCCGACCATCCCTCCCTCCCCCTCCTCCCCCCCCTCTCTCTCTCCATGTCCCAGTCTCTCTATCTCTCTCTTTCTTCCATTTCGACCAACATTGGTCCATCCCTTCGTCCTCTCCCCCCCCCTCTCTCTCTCTCTCTCTCTCTGCTTCTTTTCGTCTCGTTCGACGAGACGGACAGTGAGATATTCGATTATAACTCATTCCGCTTCGACGAAACGATTTTATTCCGTCGGTCTCTGGCAGTAGTCCGATGCTAACATTTACCTTCGGCTCACCGCCGGAGAAAGCTTCTCTCTCTCTCTCTCTCTCTCTCTCTCTTTCTCCTTCTATCACTCTATCTATCTATCTCTATCTCTCTCTTTTCTCCGCGCGCGGTAATATCGCGACCAAAAAAGCAATACTCGCTCTCGGACGGCCGTTAATTATACCGTCGCGCGGCCGCGTATTGTCGAGCGTTATACGCGTATGAAGTATTTCCATTTCCATGATTGGACCGATGGGGTGTAGGAGAGTAACAGAGAAAGAGAAAGAGAGAGAGAGAGAGAGAGAAAGAGAGTAAAACAAAGATAGATAGAGACCGAGAGAATCGGGTCGGTGCAACGAGAACGACAGATGGAGATCCGTGATTCCGTGTGCGGCCACTGTTGGTCTAGTGTGAAACGGAGATGGATAGACGGAAAGGGAATGAGAACGCGAGAAAGATATATATATATATATATATATATATATATATATATATATATATATATATAAAGAGAGATAGATAGAGTGAGTGAGTGAGTGAGTGAGTGAGTGAGTGAGAGAAAGAGAGAGAGGGAGAGAGAAAGAATCACAGAATGGGGGGTCGCGGCGTGTTAGGGACGAGCCGCGTGTCAATTAAGTGGCTCTGACCGGTGAGATACGGGGATTCCTTTCCATAGGGATATGCATACGCTGTTACGAACGTGCAGACGACGCGTTTCTATCCTCTATGTGGACCAATACGACCAACACGACCCTACGGCAACCAGCTTCGTGAACGGGTGCACGCATCCCCCTTCCCCCACCTTCCCTTCCACTATCCACCACTTGTGTGTCTCTATCCATCTTTCTTTCTATCTTTCTTTTTTCTTTCTTTCTTTCTTTCTTTTTCTTTATGCTTAACCGTCTGTCTCGTCTTCGAATAAAAAACGCATTCTCGAACGGTGACAATCGCATATTCATCGATATTCACGTTTCCTTGCCAAACCTCTCATTCCCATATTTTCATTTTATTTCGATTTAAATATATTCCTGTGCGTACTCTAATGGATTAGCATTTATGTATTTATATTCGCGTGTAGAAAATGAGAGAGAGAGAGAGTGTGTGTGTGTGTGTGTTTGTCAAAATCGTTCGATTATCGATATTATCGTTATCCTCGTCGTTCGTTG
>OU426996.1:9290177-9297677 GCA_911387935.1 Dolichovespula saxonica
TATATATTATCGAGTTCACCGTTTGTTCGCCTTCGAGTAGCGAGAGGTTGAACGTCGTTGGTGAACGAAGGTGCACGATCACGAATACGAAAGAGAGAGAGAGAGTGAGAGAGAGAGATAGAGAGAGAGAGAGAGAGAGAGAGAGAGAGGCACGAATACGACGATAGGCAACGTGATGCTTTAGCAAGGGGCGGATTAGGACTACCTATGTGTGTATGTACTATGTGTACGTATGTATGTGTGTATGTATGTATGTATGTGTGTATGTATGTACGTACGATTATCTTTGCATTGGACTCGATACGCGTGACTCCGAGTGCTTAACCGATCGGGGAGTTGGAATTTCCAATCGATCTTTGCGACACAATCGATTTTCTCCTTGGTATTAATATTATTCTAACGTTGCCTCCTCCTCGTCGTTTACCGTTTTACCGTTCGTTCATACATTTATTCAGATCTATTACGATCTATCGTGATATCGTGAAAGTATTAATATTATTTCTTTATCACGATGATAACTATGTTTTATCGTCGCGCGTATTAAATCTCTCGAGAAGGATATTATGTTTTTTATTATCTTTCGTTCGTAATAATTATTTTCGTTCGTGATCAATAACGTGGCTAAGGAATACTTCGTGGAGATATCATTTGAAAATATAAAATATAAGATAATAATATAAAATATAAAATATAAGGAAATATAAAATATAAGAGAACGTTTAATGTAACATATATATATATATATATTATATATGAAAAAGATCCGGGAGCGGTACCAGTTTGGCCCATCCATCCGTTCCTGAAGGTGTATAGTAAGTAAGTAAGTAAGTGAGTAAGTGAGTAAGTGAGTGAGTAAGTTAAGTAAGTAAGTAGAAGGTAAAAGAGTCGAAGCCCAGAGCCACGATCTATCCGCAGCCGTGCGTGTTCGTGACTTGGGCCCTGCGAGTAGTCACACAGAGGCTTGCCCGGGTCGAGGCCCGTGTACCATCCCCTCTTTCTCTCTCTCTCTCTCTCTCTCTCTCTCTCCCTCCTCTTTTAGAAGGATACGACGTCCTCCCACGAGCAAGAGCAAGAGCAAGAGCGATCGAGAGCGAGCGAGAGAGAGAGAGAGAGAGAGAGAAAGAGAAAGACGGGAAACGTGTACCGAGTGCAAGCAACCCTTTTGCCGGTCGAAGGAGCAGATAGTAGAGCCGATGGTGGAGAAACGGATACGAAAGACGGGGGCGAAGGGGAGAGATAGCTGGGCTAAAGGGTCGTCTCGTCGACGGTTTCGAAAGAGGAGAGCGAGAGAGGACCTAGCCGAGGGAGGCAAAGACTCTCCTCCGCAGGTCGATACCATCGCCCCGAGAGCCACCAGGTTCAGGTCTCCCGCTGCCTCCATACAACTACAGACCGAAGAAGTGTACGTGTGTACGTGTGTGTGTGTGTGAGAGAGAGAGAGAGAGAGAGAGAGAGAAGACTTCCCCGTAATTATTCAGCAAGGAGGACCCGCGGGTCAAGTCGGGTTATCTTAGCGTTAGGATGCAGAGTTATCTACCCTGCCTTACTCCTGTTCCTCCCGTCTTCGAATCAGACCTTAGAGGGAGGAGGATAGCTTACCGAAGATTCTCTCCCCCTCTCTCTCACTCTCTCTCTATATATATATATATATATATATATGCGCACATACATACGTATATACATACTTACACAGAGAGACATACTCGCTCGCTTTGTAGCCTCAACGGATGCTATGTAGGATGCACGAAGCAACTTACTCACGATATATCGTGCCAGTCTCGTTGCACTAGGGTGCTTTCGATCATAGAGACCGGCTAGCCCCATACTCGAAAAACTTACTTTTCTATCATACACCTTACCCTCGCGTTACCTTCTAAATTTCCTATGCTGATGTAAAACTTTTTGATATATATATATATATATATATATATATATATATATATATATATATATATATGTATGTATATACATAGGAAGAGATAGAGAGATGGAGAGAGATAGAGAAGGAGAAGGACGGTGAGTGAAAGAGAGGGAAAGACTGAGAAACGTATAAATAAATAAGTAAATAAATAAATAAATAATTAAATAAATGAATGAAAAAAAAAGGAAGAAAGAAGACAAAAAAGAAAGAAATAAATATAAAAAAAAAGAGAGAGAGAGAGAGAGAAAAAGAATCTTACGAATCCTGACGTACGGGATTCTCTACCGTTCCACCGATTTCCATCGAGGATCGGAAGAGTATTACGTGTGACTTTACGGGACGATCGAGACGCGTGTTAGGAAAGAAAGAGGAGGAGGAGGAGGAGGAGGAGGAGGAGAAGGAGGAGGGAGAAGGTGAAGGAGCTAGCTGGTGGTTGGTGCTGGTGATGGTGTTGGTGGTGGTAGAAGAAGAAAAAGAAGAAAAAGAAGAAGAAGAAGAAGAAGAGGAGGAGGAGGAGGAGGAGGAAGAAGAAGAAGAAGAAGAAGAAAGGGAAAAAGGAAAAGAGACGCACACGGGAGAACGCATATGGCACGATAGAAAGCACGTAGGGTCTCCATGCAGAGACGACTCCAGCTGCGCCATGTGCGTCGTTTGCCGCAAACGTGACGCTCCACGTCATACGGGACCACCGTCTCTCTCTCTCTCTCTCTTTCTCTCACAAACACACACACACACACACACACTCCTTTTACTCTGTCTGTCTCTCTCTCTCTCTCTCTCTCTCTCTTTCTCTCTCGCTGCTTAGAGATGCGATGCTTTTTTATAAACCCTACTTAAGGTGAAACGTCGCCAACGCCGTGGCTCGCGACGTACTTGGAATAACTTTTCTTCTTTCCTTACTTCCTTTTCCTTCCTTCTTCCTTCTTCCTTCTTCCTTCCTTTTCTTTTCTTTTCTTTTCTTTTCTTTTCTTTCCTTTATCCTTCTTTTTTGTTCCTTTTTTTCTTTTGTTTTTTTATATTTTCTTTCGAACGAGTAGAGTCGTCCTGTCTTACTCTCCTCCTGTTATGGTAATCGAATTTTCCCTTATGATCATCGTCATCATTATCATCATCATCGTCATCGTCATCTCTCCCTTTCTTTCTTTCTTTCTTTTTTTCCTTCTTACTTTTTTTCTTTCTTTGTCCGTCTCGCTCTCGTTTTTGATATTCGCAAAAACAGTAGGTGTACGCACTACCACCGTAAGATGACATTATATTTGCTAAAGTCAGAGAGAAAGAAAGGGAGAGAGAGAGAGAGAGAGAGAGAGAGAGAGAGAGAGAGAGAGAGAGCATCGTCATTCTACCCGTTTTCGGGCAACTACGGAATTAGCAATTTTATTTAAGCCACTCGACAACGGTTAGGTTCTTCTACCGAGCAAATATCGTGGGATTTAAATCGTCGAAATAATCGCAGGGAACAAGGGCAAAGATGTTTGGGGAAAAGGTAGAGGAGGTAGAGAGAACGAGGGGTCTCAAAGGATATATACTCTCTCATTCTCTCTCATTCTCTCTCTCTCTCTCTCTCTCTCTCTCTCTCTCTCTATCCCTCTCTCGATTTTCCTGTTGTCGTATTCACGCTAGCGTAACGGTCGACCTCACCTCCGAAATACGATTTTCGAGTAAGACTACGTTCGGGATGCACCTTCCTACCGGGTAATACCACTCGTTCTGGTCTTCTGGTGAAAATTAAAGAACGAGAGAGACAGACAAACACGGAGACAAAGAGAGACAAAGAGAGAGAAAGAGTGAGAGAGAGAGAGAGAGAGAGAGAGTACGCCTGAGGAAGAAGAAAAGATATAGGAAGAGAATGAGATAGATAGATAGAGAAAGAGAGAAAGAGAGAGAAAGAGAGAGAAAGAAGGAGAGAAAGAGAAAGAGAGAGAGAGAGAGAGAGAGAGATCGTTGGTCTGATTTCACGCTCGGGCTGCTTAGCGATGGACGTAGATACGAGACACCTTCTCGGGCATGCAGTAACAGCGGGATACCAATCCTCCGGTTCGCCTGGAGATCGTGACCTTCCATCCGACGAGAGTTTTCTCGAAAAAGTAGTCGAGATCGCGGGGCTCTTACGGGAGAGAGTCGAAAAGTCGAGAGACGTCGAGAATCGCCCGGAGCGTACGAGATGGTACGCGCGAGCCTTTTAAACCGCCTTAAATTACTTGCGAAAGGAGCGACTTGAGAGACGTGTACTGCCTATAACCAACATCTTCGAAAAATTATTATCTCTCTCTCTCTCTCTCTCTCTCTTTCTTTCTATATATCTATCTTTCTTTCTATTATTTTCTATCTCTTTCCTTTACGTTCTTTATTCCTCTACCTCCCCCAGAGAGAGAAAGAGAGAGGGAGAGACAGACAGAGAGACAGAAACAGATTTATATATATATATACAGAGAGAGTGAGAGAGAGAGAGAGAGAGAGAGAGAGAGAGAGACATATCTTTTTCATACTTAACGAAACAGTTCTTAGGTACCCATTCGATTTTATCTCGATCGAAAAAGTAAAATAAAAAAAGAAATGAACGAATAAAAAGCGTACGACGATTTTTCGATACGTACGAGCGTACACACGCGAGTCTCCCTTCACCGTCTCTTTAATATTCGCATCGTCGTATCGATGTTCGTTCGAAAAACAAAAACAAAAACAAAAACAAAAACAAAAAAAAGAAAAGAACTATCAAACTATCGTATCGCGCAAGCGTCTAACGCAATCTACAAATCGACGCAAAAGGAAGGGAACGTCGGAAAAGTAATTTTCGAGGGAAGCGATAAAGGGGAGGAGGGGTGGAAGGAGGAAAACAAAATTTAGGAAAAAAGGAAAAACACGAAAAGAGAAGAAAGAAAGAAAAAATAAGATGCAACGAGAGGTACCTCTCGTTGTTATTCGTGCAAATGTGTATTGTCGATACGTATGTATTTCACCGTGGTACGTACTTAAGAGATACGTATACATATACGAGAAACACACACATACACACGAACACCATAAATACACACACGCACACATACACATACATTTATGCTTACGTACTTGCGTACCTACGTTACTTACTTACGTCCAGATACGCATACCTACGTATACGTATAATGTATACGTAAACTTCTCTATATACCTCTCTCTCTCTCTCTCTCTCTCTCTCTCTCTCTATGTTTGTATATATATATATTTGTGTGTGTGTGTGTGTGTATGTATATAGGTATATATGTTTCGAAGCGACGGGATGCTGTAGATAATCCGCACCGCCGGCAGAATCAGGCCGGAGAAATTACCGGCCGTCCGCTATTTCCCACGCAGCTCGCCTTGCCCGATCACGAGGGAAGTGTTTTTAGAGAGCACGACGTTAGCTTGCGCGCGCTCTACCACTACGAGAGACTCTCTCGTAGAAAAAGAGAGAGAGAGAGAGAGAGAAAGAGGTCTTCTGATCGAGATCCAGAAGAGAGAAACCGGAGGTTTATCGGAAAGAGAGTCTTCTAACTACGCTGATATCGTCAAGCAAATACGTTCGTACATTTTTTTTTTTTTATTTTACGACGAAGAAATATTTTTTTCTTTCTCTTTTTCGTTACCCTCGATCGTCGGTATATTTTTTTTTCTTAAAGAATTTCAATGAATTTCGTACATTTTCTTTATTCTTTTTGGTTTATGATTTTTCATTTTTGCTTTTGTTCGCGACCATGATTTTTCCCCCCCCCCTCTCTCTCTCTCTCTCTCTCTTTCTCTTTTTTTATATACTATGGATATACACTCAATGAATTTGAAAGACAATTAAAAAAACTTTCTTTCTTTCTTCACCGATAAATTTTTCTAAAATCGATTATAGTTCGGGGAGAGATATATATATCGAGATAAAAGTTAACGTGACTAACGATAGCCAAACGTGGAGAAATAGAGAGAAAGAGATAGAGAGAGAGAGAGAGAAGGAGAGAGAGAGAGAGAGAGAGAGAGAGAGAGAGAAGAGTCTTCTGATCGAGATCCAGAAGAGAGAAACCGGAGTTGTATCGGAAAGAGAGTCTTCTAACTACGCTGATATCGTCAAGCAAATACGTTCGTACATGTTTTTTTATTTTTTGACGAAGAAATCTTTTTTCTTTCTCTTTTTCGTTACCCTCGATCGTCGGTATATTTTTTTTTCTTAAAGAATTTCAATGAATTTCGTACATTTTCTTTATTCTTTTTGGTTTATGATTTTTCATTTTTGCTTTTGTTCGCGACCATGATTTTTTTCCCCTCTCTCTCTCTTTCTCTTTTTTTATATACTATGGATATACACTCAATGAATTTGAAAGACAATTAAAAAAACTTTCTTTCTTTCTCCTCCGATAAATTTTCCTAAAATCGATTATAGTTCGGGGAGATATATATATATATATATATATATATATATATATATATATATATATATCGAGATAAAGTTTAACGTGACTAACGATAGCCAAACGTGGAGAGATAGAGAGAAAGATAGAAAAAGAAGAAAGAGAGAAAGAGAGAGAGAGAGAGAGAGAGAGAGACTCGGTTGACGTTTTGTGTATCGCACAGTCGTTTCGTAGTAGTAGTCGTAGTAGTAGTAGTAGTAGTAGTAGTCTGACGGAATTAAATTAATATCTCTCTGGCTTCTGAGATTTGCCAGGGCGGGTCCTAGGTAACGTTGTCACTTGTGAATTATTATTACGAACGGGGAAGCGCGTTCGGTGAGAAAGACGTCACAGGGTATAACTGCGTCTGTGACTGACATCGAGCATGGAAACCGTGGAAATGCTTCGGTACCGGTTTAAAATGATTGCTCGCGGGTATATCCCGAGATTTCGCGACTTCTCTTAGAGAAAAGGTTAACCACGTCCAATGTCTGCTTTCGTCTATGTAAATCTACGTTGGTCTCTCTCTCTCTCTCTCTCTCTCTCTCTCTCTCTCACACTCTCTCTCTATGTGTGCGTCTCTGTCTGTGTCTACGTATATCTATGTATCAGTCAGTCTCCGTCTATCTGTCTTTACCTGTGTGCGTGAGCACGTGTGTCTATCTCGGTGTGCATGCGTGTGATTCTAATCATTTCTAACGATTCTAATTCACGTGATTTCTTTCGATTATTTTCATCTCCTCGCAAATTAACAATCGATACCAGGCCCCTCGTCGTAATAACCGATAAGTAATAACGCGAATTTGATTATAAGAGACGCGTCGTTGGAACGTCGTTAAAAAGTGAAGAAGTTTCCGTACGATAAAAACATAAAATAAAAAAGAAAGAGAAAAGAAAAAAATGAAGGGAAGAAAGAAAGACAAGAAGATCAAAAGGTTAATTTTCTCCGAAGATGAACGAACGAATGAACGAAACGAAGGACGGGACCAAGAAAGGAGGAGGAGGAAAAGGGAAAAGGGAAGATGAAAAAAAAAAAAGAAATAAGGAAGACGAAGAAAGGGGTAGAGAGAAAGAAGGAAAAATAATATAAAAGAGGAATCTCAATGACGAGGAAGGAAAATAAAAACGTGGATCGACATAAACGTCGCTCGAGTTTCCTACTTCTTATTCCTCTTATTCCTATTCCTCTTA
>OU426996.1:9305177-9320177 GCA_911387935.1 Dolichovespula saxonica
CGTCGAGCGTATGATACGAGTTTTCTAAGAAAATAATCACGAATTGAAACTCTTTCGAAAGTTCACGGATCATAATGCGTACGAATAATAATTATCGATTTCTCTTATCGCTTCTATGTCTATCTTATATATACACACACATTATTTATCAGCGTATTATATTTATATAATTACGAACGAAGATGATCGTGCGTATACGATCGTATCGCAGCCTCTCGCAATCGTTTCCCCCTCCTCGTCCATTCCCTCCCCTCCTATCCCCTCCCCCTCGCCACTCGAATATTCAATAAAACATATTTGCACCGTTTTGACATCGTCGGGTGGATATTGTAGGGAATCGATAGATAAACGTGTTGAAAGGTTAAATTCTACGGATAGCCTACGATCTTTGCTATTTGTCGTTTGTTAAACGCGTCAACGCGTTATTATTAATGATGATTACGCTATCGGCGCACTCACACACACACTCACACACACACACAAATATACACACGGACACATGGACACACGCGAACGGGGATGTACATACGCGTCATGTCCAACGACTTGAACGATTAGCTGTTTCTACGAGAGAAGGAAAAAAGAAATAAGGAAAAAAGAAACAGAGAGAGAGAGAGAGAGAGAGAGAGAGAGAGAGAGATATGTTTGCAACCGAAATTCACAATAAATACAATTGAAATAACGAGTGGATGTATATTGGTCGAACTAACTAAAGAGAGAGAGAGAGAGAGAGAGAGAGAGACAGAGATAGATAGATAAGATAGATGGATAAGATAGTAGGATAAAAGAGGATAAATAATGTAAGTAGCTTTAGCTATAGAACGACGTTTTACTAGGTAACGATTTGTAACTAGATTAGAACGAACTATAACGTTTACTTCGAGATTTCTTGTTTCTCTTTTCATTCCTTTTTTTTTTTTTTCTTCTTTGCAATCTTTTCTCGTTTCACAGTCCTCTTACCTAACCGAACTCCCTCTCTCCCTCCCTACCTCTCCTCCTCTCCTGCCACCGCCATCGCCAACATCGTCAACCCCTCCCCTGCTTAGCCCGTCTTCCCCTCTCTCTCTCTCTCTCTCCTACCCCGTTTCCTTCCCTTTCTATCTCATCCCTTTTCGTTATCCCACCCCTAAAACACGGTGCATCGGGGCTACTGGTTTAGCGAGCGAATAAAGTGCTCTCGTAATGCGAAAGAGTAACCCTTTTAAAGAAGTTACCACGGAACGTTTACTTCCTTTTATTTTTATTTTCCTTTTATTTCCTTCTCCTTCTTCTTCTTCTTCTTCTCCACCTTCTTCTTCTTTTCCTTCTTCTTCTTCTTCTTCGTCCCGTCTCGTTCTTTGTTTTTTGGGGTGAGGGAGAGAGGGACGAGGGGCTGGGCGAGTTTCCACACCCACTCACCCACCACCCACCACCCACCACCTGATTCTCTCTCTCTCTCTCTCTCTCTCTCACACACACACACACACACACACGCGCGCACACACGCGCGCGCACTCTCTCACTCTATCTCTCTCCTTTTCCATTTTCGTTCTCTCGTATATTTTTTCCTTCCTTCCTTTTTTTTGATCGTTTTATTTATTTCTCGTTTCGTTTCGTTTCGTTGTTACTTCCGTTATTTTTGTTTTTCTTTTTCTTTTCGTCTCTTCCCCCGTTTATTTAACCTCCCGTGGAATTATTCCTACGTATAAGTAGCTCTGTAGTCCACGGTCCGGATCCACAAATACCATTACGCTCCGGGGAAATACGCTGTAGTAAAGTTCGCGAACCCGGTGGAGTGGGTTGTGGGGGGTGGGGGTGGGAGGGTAATTCCGATAAAAAAGTTCAATCGACTAATAACTTCCGGCTTTGTCTAATCGCGGCATTTAATCGGATAAAAGGCTCCGGGCGATCTCTTCTACGTTCAGGGGGCTTGAAAAATCTCGGAGACGGAGTCAAGTAAAACCGAACGATTTTCTAAGGGATCTATCCCTATCCCTATCCCTCTCTCTCTCTCTCTCTCTCCCTTTCTCTTTCTCGTTATCTGTCTCTCTATCTTTTTTTTATCCTGTCGAAAAAGAAGGAACGTAAGTGGGAAAAAAAAAAATTAACGTTTATACTAAACTGAATGACTTTTGTAGTTCACGTAATTATTTAATAAATAGAATAAAATATATATATATGTGTATGTATATAAAAATAGAACCTTGACGAAGGTTCAATCGTGCATATTAAATTAGTACCTATAAATAAAAAAAAAAAAAAAAGAAAAAAACAAATGTAAGGTACGTACAAAGTTTCTAGATCGGTCGAAAATTCTTCAATGATTTTAAAAAAATATCCAATATATAATTCTTACGAATATTAGGAACTTTCGATCCATTTATAAAGTTTTTGCTTTTTTCTTTTTGTTATGTCTGTGACATACGTGCTATCGATATTCCAATGTAAATTAGGTAATCCATGTTTCTATTACGTTCTATCCATACAATATTAATGTAACTATTATTATTATTATTATTATTATTATTATCATTAATATTTATTGATCAAAATTATGTATCTGTTATGTCCTATCAAAATTCAACGACGATACTTGACCCAAATTCATACGACTTATTAATATTTCTCCTAATACTATTCAAATAACTATCGTCATCCCATCTAACATCGACTAATCCTTATGTGTAATCCGTATGTCTCACTTCATTGTTGATATCGTTCGATATTATTGATATAAAATATATCGATTAAAATATAAAATACATATTATAAAACATAATAATTAATATACATTTCATACATTGATATAAAATAAATTCGATTAATTTCGATCTTTCGCTATACTTCCTCGGCATATTATTTTCTCGATATTCATAAAATTTTTATTATTATTCATTATTATTACTATTATCACTATTATTATTATTATTATTATTATTATTATTAGTATTAAAAGATTAGGATCGAGGGTCTAAACTCTAATCGTCGTGGAAAGACACGATCAGCCGTGACTCGCACTGTACGAGTCCATAATCTACAAGGTACAGTTTAGAGATCTATCGGTCGTGTAGCCCGTACATATACATACATACATATATATATATATATATATATGTGTGTATATATATATATATATACACACGTATATAAGTACATACTTACATAAATACATACATACATCGAAGATACCCATCTATACATGGACGCTTGCACACGTATACACGTTCGATATCGTCTACGGTCTAAGCTAGCAAGCCACTTTATTTCCTAGCACGAACTGGTGACAAACGCAGACGGCTAAATCTACCGGACCCCGGTACACAAGACCAACCAGAAATTTTCTATATTTCTCCTCGTCCTAACCGTCCTAGCCGTCCTCTACCTAGTCGTCCCTAGTCGTCCTAGTCGTCGTCAGGTGGCTTTATTCGAGAGAGAGATTATAGCACGATCGAGGTAATGCTGCTTTGTTATTACCGTATGCCGTGCGTTCGAGAAGGCCTTAATGTCGCCACGGCACGTACCTACATAAATATATACGTATACTTATATAGATATGTACGTACATTTATATATATATATATATGTATGTATATATATTTATATATATGTGGTGCAGTAAATTATGAAAAATATATCCGTAAAATAGTTCTAATCGATCTTACGAAATCGAATAAATTCATTGTCTATATTAAAATTCATAGCTCGCGAGGATCCTTCGTTTTAAATAATTAACGATATCATGTCGAATAAATAAATAAATATATATATATATATAAATATGTGAACATGATATAAATAAGAACGTACGTAATATTAAATATTAAATAAATTTTAAATAACTTACGTACCTGTATAATTAATTTCGAGGACCTATCCGAATCTTACGTGCTCCGTTCCGTACGAAGGTCGAACTAACACTGATCGAAAATGAATTAAATACGTACACGTATAAAGGTAAACACGTCCGGACGTACATACATAACTACGATGTACGTAAATAGAATTCATTAAGTCGACTTTAAATTTACTTACATTCCATTCGGATAAATAACAAAATTCGTATATACCGGCAACACCGTTTTTACACGCTGCTTCTACACATACGTAAATACGTATGCGTATGTATACGAATACATACACGTATACTCTACGCATACTTAGGTTTATTTAATCGTCGTATATCAAAGTGTGTAAAATCGCGAACGACCGACAGTTATATAAAGAACACGACGTGAAAATGATTCGTATGTTTGTGCAAGTTCTTTCCTTCATTTTTCCATTCATTCTTTTTCTTCGTGTTTTTTAAGGATCTCATTAGGACATTCTTTCGTTCACTCACTCACTCACTCTCTCTCTCTCTCTCTCTCTCTCTCTCTCTCTCTCTCTCTCGCTCACTCTCTCTCGCTCACTCTCTATAAGCAGTGACTACATTTATCCCTCTTTTTTCTTTTTATTTGGATGGACGACAATAAACAGGGAATTCCAGGTAGAAGAACGTATAAATGTCAAAGTGAAATATAATTTATTATAATTTACGTAGGATTTCATTTCATTTCATTTCATTTCACTCACATCGGCAGTAAACACTTGCAAAAAGGAACCTCGACCTTCCTACAAATTCTTTCTCTCTCTCTCTCTCCCTCTCTATCTCTCTCTCTCTCTCTCTCCCTCACTAATTTATTCCAAGCAAGTACGAAAGATCGTTCGAAAGCAGAGCGACGATATAATTTTTCTTTTCGTCTCTTTCTTTTTTTTTTTTCTTTCACAGTCAAGCCTAAATCGAAAATCTAATAATATAAATAGATAGACGTATTCGATGTGTCAATCTCGAAAATTCTACCTTTATTTTTTCCTACTTTTTAATTTTTTTTTTGTTTTTAATTTTCAATATCGGGATATTTCCCGGCCACCACCCCCGCCGCCACCCCCTATCCATCCCCCGCTCCAACCCGCACCCCCTTTTGGAACTGCAACTCTAATATAATTTTTTTGGGTGACCTTCTTTTATTTGTTCTCTCTCTCTCTCTCTCTCTTTTTTTGCGTTTATTCCCGTCGAAATAGTAAATAGAACGAAAAAATTAAATAGAGCGCGATATTAAATGCCACTTACGATATGCGTGCGTTTGGAATGGGGAAAAAAGAGAGAGAGAGAGAGAGAAGAAAAAAAAAGAAAAATGAAACAAAAAAAAGAAAAATGATTTTCAATCTTTATCCCAATTTAAAATTGTAATTTTGATCTCTTTCTCTCTCTCTCTCTCGCGACAGTATAATTTAGTATGAAACGTCAATATATCTATCGATATATTAAAATCGTACGTACGTTCGTATTCGATATATTAATTTAATATATTATAATAATGTATTATAATTTAATAATAATATATTTTAATTTAATATATTATAATAATATATTATAATCGATTATCAATTCCGATACGATCTTTCAAATCGTTCGTCAAATCGAATTCCTATTATCTCCTTTGTCCTCCATCTTTGTCTTCTTCCTCCTTCCTACGCATCTTCCCTCCTCGTCTTGTCGTCCTTTCGTTTCTCCTTTTTTTTTTATCTTTTCTCTTCTTTCCTTATCTCTCTCTCTCTCTCTCTCTCTCTCTCTTTTTTATTTTTTTTTCCATTTTTTTTTTCCTTTCAACGCGACCACGCATGCCCCTATCGTCGTTTCGTAATAACGGCCGGTAAATTCCAAGTTAGTAGCGACAACGACAGGCCTTCGTTCGTCGGGTTCTTCCCCGTTCACGTTTTCCTTCTATCTTTTTCTTCCTCTTTTCTTTTTTTTTCTTTTTTCTTTTTTTTTTTTTTCCCCAGAACCAGAAGTTTATTTTCCCCTTTACTCTTCCCCTCCCCGCCGAACAGCAAGAGAATAAGAAGAAGAGGAAGAAGAGTGGACGATGACGATGTTCGCGGAGTATAAATGGAGACGCAGCGTCAACGCGTACGGAGTAGTCTCTCGGCAAAAGACAGAATGGTAGGATCCAAGTTTTACGTCGCGTTACTTTTGTTAACGACGATAACGTCCTCCACCTTCGCCGAATTATGCGATTTGGAGAAACAATCGGGATGGTACAGATGTCAGGGTCTATCGAGTTTGGCACAAGTTAGTATATACGTTCATTTTGATTATATATATATATATATATATATATATTTATTTATTTATATATATATATATTTATTTATTTATTTATTTAATTTATATTGATGATATTATAATGATAGATACGTTTATAACGTCGGACGCATAGATATAACGTCTTCGTCATACCTATATTTTGATAATATATATTATATAATATATATATATATATATATATATATATATATAAATTTATTTATTTATTTATTTATATATTTATTTATTTATTTGATCTTATATTGATGATATTATAATGATCGTTAATATTATAATGATACATATTTTATATATATATATATATATAAATTTATTTATTTATTTATTTGATCTTACATCGATGATATTATAATGATCGTTAATATTATAATGATACATATTTTCATAACGTCGTACGTACAGATATAACGTCTTCGTCATACCTATATTTTGACAATATATATAGGGATTTTTATCCTTAAGAATAATAACGTTTCAATGGAAATCTCGTAATTATAAGATCGATGTTTCTTTTTCTTTTTTTTTTCTATTTTTCTTTTCTTTTTTTTTTTATTAATTTTTATCGAACACGAGGATGATCTATGCGTACGGGTAAAACGTTCGACTTCTTCGTTCTATATTTTATTCTTTGCAACGAACAAGTCCGTGGATGTTTCATACAAAAAAATAAAAGAGTAAAAGAAGAGAGTGAAAAACGTGGTATTCGTAAGAAAAAAAAATGTTCCATCGAAAATTTGATCACCATGATCGTATACAAAAAGTTCGAAGGAATATTAACAGAGTTAAAATCGATATTTTTCACTGTTCTACGTAACCGGGATCGTCGTTTTACGATAAAATGAAAGATCGAACGAAAACGTTGTAAATATTTCGCGTCGTAGAACGCGAAATCCATTTAATCAGTTTATCTTCCAATTCTCTTACAACAATACGTCGTCAACGACGATCCCAACGATCATTATCATGCGTTTAATAACGATCGATCTTTTTTCTTTTTTCTCTCTCTCTCTGTCTCTCTCTCTCTCTCTCTCTCTCTGCAAATCAGTTGGCCTCGTTACCGGACTCCGTGGTCGGGCTTAAATTGGAGAAGTCCAACATCAGCAGTATACCGAGCGACGCATTCTCAAGATTTGCCGCGAGTCTGATAGAATTGAGGATCACCGGATGTTCTCTCGAGAAGATAGAGGACGATGCATTCAGGAGCCTCGATAAACTGGAGACGCTCGACTTATCGAACAATCGTATCTTAGGGATCGAGACATCCTGGATACGGGGATTGCCGAAGTTGAAGGAATTGATAGTTTTCAGAAATCGAATTCGTCAAATCGATCCAGAGTTTTACGTGATATCGCCTAAACTCGAGCTACTCGATGTAGCTTACAACGAATTGGCCGATTGCATTAACGAATCGAATCTTAAGAAATTGAAACATTTGAGGGTAATATTGATCGCTGGTAATCCATGGTCGTATCGTTGTAGATCGGAAATGGCATACACGTTCAAACGTAGCGGCGTCAATTGGATAAAGGATTGGTCGGTCGGTGATCTCCTGATCGAAGAGTGTATCGCCCACGAACCTAATGCCGATACAGACGACTTGATATTGCGTAAATGCGTCGATAGAAAATCGTTCGAATCTATTAGTCCGATACTAACGGATTTGGAAAGGAAGGTGGAGGATTTGTCGAGGGATATCGTGCAATTGAGAGACGAGGTGAACGAAATTAAGAAGAAAAACCCTTGAAATGAATACTTTTTAAGTATTCGTTCCTTCTTCTTTTATCTTTTTTTTTCTTTTTTGGTTTATCCATCGAGTATGAACGACGGTCGATATTAGATGACATTGTTAATTCGACAAAATATCTCTCTCTCTCTCTCTCTCTCTTTTATCCCGATCAAAAGATAAAAAAAAAAAAAACAAGAAACTTTCATTGATTTAAATAACGCACGATCTGATGATATGTTGCTTGAGTATGAGCATCCGTTAGCGAGGTAAATCGATCAACTCCATATTTCGAACGTTTCGAAATTTATTCGTTTGGAGAACTTGACGGAATCCTCCACTTTTTAAGTCATAATAAATTTCCTTAATTTTCATTTATTTGATACGATTGAATGACCGAATTTATTTCGTCGAGTTTGTACGCTCGATACGTCGTTGTATTAGAGCTAAGTTCGCATCAATAATACATTCGACAACGTTCATTCGAATTTATATTATATATCAACGATAATTTACAAAGTAAGCAAATATATATATCGTTTCATCGAGTTTCTCGATCTTTTCGTTTCGCGGAATTAAATCATCGATTAGCCAAGTGAACGTCGCACTTAATTTTATCGCGTCCCATCTTAAACGTAAGATTTATCTAATCTCTAACGTAACCCGATGCAATAACGATTATATCGATCATTACGAACGAACATTTGTTTCGTTCGACGTACAAACCAAAAAAAAAAAAAAAGAAAAGAAAAGAAAAGAAAAACGCACGCTTATGTATTCGCATTGTATCGATACGTATTATTTCTCGAGGCAATGTATCGATCCTTTCGTCGATCGTCAACGAATAAAACAAATTTCGTCGAATTACGCGTTGCGTTTCGAATTAATTTGAGGTTCCTTTATTTGTATCTTTTTCGTTTTCTTCGCGTATTTCTCTCCTCCTCCTCCTCCTCCTCCTCCTCCTCCTCCATACTTCCCCTCCCCCAACCCCTAACCAACTCCCCAATCAACTTAGGTTCGTTTCTTCGAGATGGACTCGGTAGCGAGCGGCACTGAGGGCACGCGCGTTCGCAACTTTAAATCATAGTTCGTCTGAAAGCTGATCCACGATCTCTCTCTCTCTCTCTCTCTCTCTCTCACACACTCTCTCACTCTCTATCTATCTATCTATCTATCTATCTATCTCTATCTCACTCGTTCGAGCTCGGTTATCCCTCGCAAAGCGGGACAAGAACATCCCGGCCGCGGTTAACCGCCATTCATCACGCGGAGGAGGGCCGGTTAAAAAAATGCGTATCGTACACACGCGGATAGATCACGCTCGCAGAGCCCGTGAGATCTTTGACGCGGTTTCCGCGGTCATTAATAATGCCGCTCGAGGCGGCGAGGTGAATGAAAAAAAAAAAAAAAAAAAGAAAAAAATAAAAATAAAAGACGAAAAGATAAGCTGAAAGAAGAAAAAAACGAGGAAGGAGTGGAAGAAGAACGGGGAAAAAAATGGAAGAAGGAAATAAAAAAGGGAGAGAAAAGGACGCGACGAGTGTGTGTGTGCGAGAGAGAGAGAGAGAGATAGAACTTGAAAAGAGACGATATATATATATATCCTTTGCGAAATAAGTACTTGTATGAGAGAGAAAGATAGAGAAGAGAAGGAGAGGGAGAGAGAGAGAGAGAGAGAGAGAGAGAGAGAGTAAAAGTGGACAGCCAAGATAGAAGGGACTCCGTATTTGCTGTCGATATGTCGTCCTAAGAGTAATGTTGCTATATCGTCTCCTCGTTATAGTCACTTCTTGGCAGGTTAAAGAACGATTCAGAAGAGAAACGTTCTTTCTCTCGTTACGCTCGGCCAAACTCCATTACCAAAACTAAAGACTATTAATTCTTATCATTTCTTTATTTGTACACAGCTGGGATAACGGCGATTATTGGCGAGATGGTCTGGTTCTCATTTCTATTGCGGCATTTGCGAGTAAACGAGAGGAAGGAACTAAAGGGAAAATGAAGGAAAATAAAAAAAAAAAGAAAACGAAAAACGAGAAGGCAAGGAGAGAGAAGGAAAAAAGTAATGACGAAAATTTTCTACTCGAACGACAATGCATAAAGACGATATTCTTCCTTTCATTTTGTATTTCCAAGGAAAAAGAAAATATAATAAAAAAAAAAAATAAAATAAAATAGAAGAGAGAAAATCAAGAAAAAAAAAAGAAAGAAAAGAAACGAAATTTGTCTTTGTCGTAGAAAAATTAATATAATTATTATGACGGGCGTGTGAGCACGTTTAAAGATGCACATTATTATTTAATATAACGACGATCTAAAACGACGATGATACGTATTAATTAATATAGCGCGTAGTTAGAATAATATAATTAAATTAACATGTGGTGTACATTATGTGTTGTAACGATAATTTGATAAATCGGTGATATATCTATTGTTGTTTCATAATAATAATAATATAATTATTATCATATATATATATATATATATATATATATATATATATATATATATATATATATGTAATAACTCGTGTAATTTATATCGAAGAAAAATTAAGAGTATAATTATTATATAAAACAATATCAATACTTAACAATTATGATTATAGAAATTTTATGAACATATACTATTAGTATAAATATATATATATATATATATATATATATATATATATATATATATGGGTGTGTATATAGAACTACAATAGTGTGTAAGATCGTCATGCTTACATACTACAATATAATCCTCATTATGCGTATATAAACTTAGTAATAAGATTAAACTACAGGGAGGTTCTTAAGATCGACATCAATGGATATATATATATATATATGTATGTATATATATATATATATATATATATGTACTATCTCTTTCAATATTTCTCGAGATATTGTTCGAGGAAAAGCATTGCCAGTAGTGATTTATAGATAGAAGGACGTCGTGCATCCGGAGCAGTAGTCTAGCTGCTGGATATCATGTCATCGTCGTTGTCTTCGTCTTCGATGCGGTACGGTACGGTACGGTACGGTAAGGTACGGTACGTTACAGAACGTTACGGTGCGGTACAGTGCGGTGCGGAACATTCGCCGTATGCGGGAGTGCTCCAGTTCCCACGCGATGCTGAGTTATACGGTACTAGAATGAGAGAGAGAGAGAGAGAGAGAGAGAGAGAGAGAGAGAGAGAGAGAGAGATAGATAGATAGATAGATAGCTAAATAGATAGATAGAGAGAATGAGATAGAGTGAGAGAGAGAGAGAGAGAGAAAGAGGTAGATGAACATTCTGCATGTCTCTCTCTCTCTCTCTCTCTCTCTCTCTCACTCCTTCTATCTATCTGTATATCTATCCCTCTTACTCTCCCAATCTCTCGGTCGGTTGCACCGTCCGCGAGAGAGAACGCGTCGAGTATTTATGCGGCCCGTGTGTATGCATCCAGAATACGCATCCGGTGCAAGCTTGCAACCGGGTTACCTTCGCTTTGGCGCGAACGAGCCACGCGTTCTATCGCGAGCGAAAGCGTCAAAGCGGAATTCGTCAGTTCCAGCCCCTTCTCTTCATCCCTCCCTCTCTACCAACGAACTAACCCATCTACCCGTCTACTCACCCTCCGATACGTTGCCACGTAAATGCCGCGCCGTGCCGTGCCGTGCCGTGCCGTGCCGTGCCGTGCCGTGCCGTGCCCGTTTTCCACTCTACCTTTTATCATTTGTCTATCGAAAGTGAATCGTTTCTATGTAATGCATTATGCATAATATGCGCGTTGTAAGTTCGTATACGTTGTTGTACGTACGTACGCGCGTATGTACGTTAACCATGGATGAACGAGTGTATGCATGTTAAGAGTAGATATCTAAAGCTCGAGAATGAATCCCTTTTTTGAGAATGTGGATGTGGGATCGTAGGTGGATAGACAAATTTAGAAACTGTGTTGTGCCGATAAAAAATGTATATGTATATATATATATATATTTTTTTTTTTCTTTTTTGTTTCTTCGACGTAATCTTCCTTCCCTTATCTTTTCCGATCGAAATCTTTTCGTCTCTCGCGTTATTGCTTTTAATAAGAATTTTTATTAATTCGAACTCGACGTTTATCTTTACAAAATAAAATTATACGCGTGAGTGCGTGTGTATGTGTGTGTGTGTGTGTGTGTGTGTGTGTGTGTGTGTGTGTATTATAAATTCAAAAATTATTCATATATATATATATTTGTGATTTATGATCGATAGAAAAAAATAAGATTATTAATTCGTATGTCGATTTTTAATATTACCCAAGTGCAATATCTATATACATATGTTATACGAAATATAAATTTCACGTTGTAGTATTTTTATCCACTTTTCTTTACTTCCCATCTTTTTTTTTTTCTTTTTTCCTAAACAAAAATTCGTTTATAGGAAATAAAAAGCTTGTTACGTACGTGCGTCCAGAGGAAACTTGACGTATGTTTTTCTCTGTAAAAATATATATCTGAATAGGGATTATTTCATAGACGAAAGAACAAGTTTCTAGATGTACGAGCATAACAGTTTACGATACCGTTCTATTCTTTCTCTCATTGGTCGTTTAACGAACGGTGACGTCGTCTCGTTACGCATGATCGAATTGTTCGTGATTACTATTCTAACAGAAAAAGACAGATAGAGAAAGAGTTTTGTATCAGAGAATCGGAAGAATTATTATAACCGCGTAATAACCGAAAACGCGAGAATGATGATCCGAGAGACCGAAGGCAATGATCGAAACTCCAACACGATGTCTGTCTGGATATTTCTCTCTCATTCTCTCTCTCCCTCTCTCTCCCTCTCCTTTTAACGTTCACACAATAGCGGAAATCGAAGACCACCACGTTCGTTTCCCCGACCAATCCGTGGAAACGTATATATTTTTCTTTTTTTTTTCCGTCGTTTTCTTCCTTTTTCCTTTCATTTTTTTTTATATTTTCTTTTTTTTTTCGTTAACCGAGATGGATATAGATACATACATATGTACACACACACACACACACACACACACACACATACACACGCACACACACACACATATATATATATATAGAAAGTGATATCCGCGCCTCGATGCACCGGACAAAAATGTCAAATCAAGCTGCGCGCAGCAGAGAATGCGAGGAGCTTCAAATCAAGAAAAACGTAAAAAGAAGCGGGATATATATATATATATATATATATATATATATATATATATATATAGAGAGAGAGAGAGAGAGAGAGAGAAAGAGAGAGTGAGAGAGAGAGGAAGAGAGAGATACGTCATCGATACCCGACGGCTCACCTGACTGCCACGAGACTGACAGAGAGAACGAATAGAGAGAACGAAATATAGAGAAAGAGAGAGAGAGAGAGAGAGAGAGAGAGAGATAAAGAGAAAAAGATAGAGAGAAAGAGAACAGCTACTATCCCCCTTTTGTTCGACAAAAAACTGTGCCTAAGATGAAAAGGCACGAAGTGAGCCTCGCGGCCGGCTGGAGTCCCGCCAAATAATATACCGCCCCTTCTACGAAATTCAAACCCACCCTAGTAACCACCCCAGTCCTCTACCTCCACCTCCAACCCCAACCACCACCTCCTCCTCCTCCTCCTCCTCCTCATCCTCATCCTCTTTCTCCATCTCTTGCTCTTCCTCTACCACGCGTAACTCTTGACAAGGCAGCCACCGGCACTCGCGTTACTATCAACCTTCCCTCTCACTCACTCACTCACTCGCTCGCTCGCTCTCACTCGCTCACTCACTCGCTCGCTCGCTCGCTCACTCGTGGGATGAACGTTCGGCTCGCCGGGGGTACTTTTATATTTATTACGAAGCCACCGAGAGATTGGGGTAGGCGACGGGGAACGGGATAAAGGAGGGGGTGGGTAGAGAGGGTAGAGAGGGTAGGGAGGGTTGGGAGGAGGGGAAATGGGAGTGAGCCGAGGAGAACACGTTCTCTGGCCGTTAGGCCGCGAATGTGTATACGGAAGACGGATGATCCAACCTATATTTTTTTCCGCCTTTTGTCATCCTGCACACGGGGCCTTTTTATCCGAAAGGCTGAATAAGAGAAAGATAGATAGATTGAGACTAAGAGAGAGAGAGAGAGAGAGAGAGAGAGAGAGAGAGAGAAAGAGAGAGAGAGAGGTAGTATTAACTCTTACTCTCTCTCTCTCTCTCTCTCTCTCTCTCTCTTTCTCTATCTATCCATCTATCTCTATCTCTATCTTTCTCTCGTACATACGTGAGACATGACTCTAGCTATTATCGCACTGGAAAATAGAACTTTTACCATGAATATGTATGTAGGCATTTTCATCCTGTCGAATAAATACTCTGGACACTATCGCTATCTATCTATCTATCTCTCTCTCTCTCTCTCTCTCTCTCTCTCTCTCTCTCTCTCTCTCGTTTTCTCCGTCTCTCTTTCTTTCCCATTTCTTCCTTTCTTTTCTTTCATTTCTTTTTTTCTTCTTTTCGCGTATTTTTCTTTTTTCTTTCTTTTCTTTTTCGTTTCCTCGTTATTCGCCAAGTTGAACGAAACGCATCGGAGATTAATGGGAGAACGTCGATTGATACACTTCATTCAATATTAACGTAATAATAGTAATTATTTTAAAGCGATACCGATTACCTATAAACAATATATCAGTTTCTTTTCCTTTTTTTCATCCATCTTTTTTTCTTCTTCTTCTTCCACTTCTTCTTCTTCTTCTTTTTTTCTCGTTACTTCCGTCTCTCTCTCTCTCTCTCTCTCTCTCTTTTTTTCCCCCACCCCGCCGCCGCCCTATCGTGCGTTAGTCCGATCTATCTCGTTTGCATTTCCATATGCCTCTCGATCGCGCTTTTTCGCCATCCGCGTTTTTACTCTCGTCGCGTCTTCCCCCCTTCTCTCTCTCTCTCTCTCTCTCTCTCTCTTTCTAACTTTTCGCGTGTAACTCAGGCGAAAAAAGGAAGTGGATCGAGCCGTGCACGAGCCGGCTCTTTTGCGTGTAGCCGAGTTAAAACGGCGCGCTCTGGTGATTGATGATCCTTTGGTGTAACGATCGCCTCTCTACTCGTGCACCTACCATCGTGTTCGGGCTTCGAGAAAGAAGAGTGAGAGAAACAGAGAAAGAGAGAGAGAGAAAGAGAGAAAGAAAGAGAAATGAA
>OU426996.1:9325177-9330177 GCA_911387935.1 Dolichovespula saxonica
CTTCTTCTTCT
The DNA here is from genome assembly GCA_911387935.1 of Dolichovespula saxonica. Lineage (NCBI taxonomy): Eukaryota > Metazoa > Arthropoda > Insecta > Hymenoptera > Vespidae > Dolichovespula > Dolichovespula saxonica. Next base: position 9,325,189 of record OU426996.1, read on the forward strand.
TCTTGGTATGGTACTATCGTCTGCTCGTAACGAGGCTACGAGAATCCTCCTCCTCGTATTCCTTTCTACTACGAGTGTGTGAGAGAGAGAGAGAGAGAGAGAGAGAGAGAGAGAGATACCCTGCCACTATCAAACCCATAACACGAGCGTAGGCCCGTAAACGGACGTGCTCTTTGTCCGGCTGACGTGATGATCCTTCGCCCTCCTCTTCTTATTCTTCTTCTTTATTTTTTTTTTTTCTTCTTTTTCTCTTTTCTCTTCGAGAGAAAGAAACTAAGAGAGAGAGAGAGAGAGAGAGAGAGAGAGGTTATTAGGAATGATAAAACTTATAATTTACATTCTATGAATCTACGATCGATTCTAAAATAAACACTTTCCAATTTGTCCGTGGGAAAAAGATCTTCGTTAATTAATTTTAACGTGATACCACATATACACACGTACACACACACACACACACACATACACACACACACACACACACAGACAGACAGATATCAAACACGTATATACATACGTATGTATGTATTTATAGATACATACATATCCTACGTAGATTCACGCAAACATGTAGAGTGTAGAAGAAGAGAGGATATTAATTTCTTGGTAAGTGCACATACGCTCCGTTGGTTTTCTCGGTCTGAAAACGGGAACGAACCCCTGACCTTTTACCGATATATATATATATATATATATATATATATATATATATATATGTGTAAATATATGTGTATGTATGTACCCGTTATAACCCGTTCGTGGCTCCATTACGCATTGCGCCGCTTTTTATTACTCGATCGGTGAACGGGTAATAAGGTAAATTCACTTATTCTCGCAGCGTGGAAACCTACGATTCGCATGTAACTAACTCGTGCAGTGAATCCATTTCAAATCTACATTTCCCTATTTCTCTTTCTCTCTCCCTCTCTCTCTCTCCCTCTCTATCTATCTATCTATCTATCTATACGTCTCTTATTCACATTGTTCACTCAGCTATAATTTATCTCAAGTATTGTTAAAATTGAAGAGGGAAGAACTAAGAGGAGGAAGAAGAAGAAGAGAGGGAGAAATTTGATGAAGAAAAAAAGATAAGGAACTAGGAAGAAATATCAAGGAAAAAAAAAGAAAAGAGAGAGAGAGAGAGAGAGAGAGAGAGAGAGAGAAAATGTGACACGAATAATATTTAAAAGGAGTCAAATAAAATGATAAGAAAAGTGAAAGCGATGAGACGAGGGAGATAACAAAAATACAATCCACTATTACTCTTTCTCTATCTCTCTCTCTCTCTCTCTCTCTCTCTCTCTCTCTCTTTTTTCTCTCTCTGGCCAACTAATGTGATGAATCCATTTCAAATTTACATTTGTCTCTCTCTCTCTCTCTCTTTGTCTATCTCTTATTCTCTCTTTCCCATTTCTCATTGTTCGCTCGACCGTAACTCTTATCTTGAGTATTTTCAAATTAAGGAGAAAAAAGAGAGAGAGAGAGAGAGAGAGAGAGAGAATAAAACGGAAAGAAACAGAGAGAAATAAAAAGAGAAACGAAAAGAAGAAGAAGAAGAAAAAAAAACAACGGGACAAGAAGCAAATAGGAGATACAAAAATAGAGAGAGAGAGAGAGAGAGAGAGAGAAAATAAGTGACAAATAATATTAAAAAAAAAGTAATGCAAAATGATAGGTAAGATAAGAAAAGTGAAAGTGATGCTGGAACGAGAGATATAATAGCGAATGCAATCCACTATCCCTCTCTCTCTCTCTCTCTCTCCTCTCTCTCCTCTCTCTCTCTCCCCTTCTTTTTCTCTTTGTTCGCAACCGTGTAATTAAGTCTAATCGCACGCAAGGCGAAAGATCAAAAGCAAAGCTCGTGCGCGCTGATTAATCGCATTTAACGGAAGAATTTTCGTCGGTCGGTCGGTCGTCGAGATGAAAGAAGGAACTACACAGGTAATATCAAAACTTATGGGACTATTAATAACAACAACAACAACAACGACAACAACGACAACAACAACAACGACGACGTCAATAACAATAATAACAATAATAACGATAATAATAATAATCGACGTCTTTTCAATAATGGTGCCTCTATGATATTAGTTATGGTGTTGATGGTGTTGGTGGTGGTGGTGGTGGTGTTAGGATATAACCCGATGCGTGTTTGTAATGGTTGATCTTTTGAGAGGAACGTAAACATTCCTACAAGTTGATACCCCATATCGTAATTAGCCGATCGCTTTATATCCTCACCTATACCGCAAACCCACCCCGTACCCTCTCGTCTTCCTCCCTCCCTCCCTTCCTCTCTCCTTACCCTTGCTCCCCCACCCCCTCACACCCGATCCTCTCTCGTCTCGTAATAACTGTACGTCTCAGCTCGTGGCACGTCGGATCGTTAAACCATTTTTGCAATAAACTCGGCGAAGTAATGCGCTCGTTATCCGTTAAGAAACGCACGTGCATACACACACGCACACATAAACGGAGAGAGAGAGAGAGAGAGAGAGATGCAGAGCACACAGGACAAATATACGCGAACATAGTAAGAACGAGAAATATATAGAAGCTACTCTATCTAAACCATGTGAATAACCATACATCTCGGAACCCCGTTATGTCCCTTTCTCTCTCGTTGGCAATATTTTCGTGAGATGCTTATCTATCGATAGAAAAATCATTTGCTCTCTCTCTCTCTCTCTCTCTCTCTCATTTATAACTATCTCTCGGTCTACTTTTCTCTAATCCTCCCCACCCACCCACCCATTCTCGTTCTAATTTCACAAAGAACACAAACACATTTCCGAGGGATTTCTACTTGAAATTACAACGAAGAATAAAGGAACAAGAAGAAGAAGAAGATAGGAAAGAAATGAAGATAGAATGGAATCCAATTAAAAAAAAAAGAAAAAAAAAACACAAAAAAATAAAAGGAAGAAAAGAACGAGTAAAAATAAAAAAAAAAAAAAAAAACAAAAAAGAAGGACGAAACCCTAGAGAGAGAGAGAGAGAGAGAGAGAGAGAGAGAGAGAGAGAGAGAGAGACAGACAGATTAAACGTCGTGCTTTACGTATACACAATAATACATATGTACGTAATATTCGTGTCTCGAGAGACATTGTTGTACGTAATATCCTATCTCTTTTCCTCTCTCTCTCTCTTTCGAGATACAGGACTCCTAGGGAAAGAGAGAAAGAGATAAAGAGAGAGAGAGAGAGAGAGAGAGAGAGAGAGAGAGAGAGAGAAAGAGAAGGCCCTCCCGATAGTTATAGGCGTACGAGATCATCGTGCGGAGATCTCGACACGCCCGGAGTTCACGCTCCGAGCGCCGGGGTCATTGGGCAGCCTGCTCGACAACAAATCATGGCTAATGATCTACCCGTACCTTCGCAGTTACCGTACCTTACACACTTCTAAAGCAAAACGAGTAGATAGTAGGATAGAGAATAGGATAGAGAAGGAGGAGGAGGAGGAGGAGGAGGAGGAGGAGGATAGGATGGAAGAGGATAGAAGAGGGCATATACTTTGCGAGGCCTTAACCCCTTACCCCACCGTCCTCCCCTTCCCTCACTACCCCTTCTACTCCTCCTACTGTTCCTTCTGCTCCTCCTCCTCCACCACCTCCTCCACCTCCTCCTCCTCCTCCTCCTCCTCTTCATCCTCCTACTCTACTCTTAGTCATCGCGAAACAAACTATGACGAAGCAAAACTCGTCCACTCCCACGAACTCTCTCTCTCTTTCTCTCTCTCTCTCTCTCTCTCTCTCTCTCTCTCTCGCACTCGTTCTTTATTTCAATACTCTCTTTTTACGGAGTAATTACAACGATAGAAAAGATGAGGTGGTAAACGGGTGTAAGGTGGCGCGAAGAAATACACGCGTGCGCTTTGTGTTTTTCGGAGGACCGGAGGGGGGTGAGGTGGGGTAAGGGCGGCGGGAGGGCTCGGGATGGAGGAAGTACACGCGTTCGTTTATGTTATTTTCGATTAACGACGAATGACGATTATCAACGTTCAGATACGACGAGTTTTATATTATCGGATAATATTGAATATAAACTGGGATATCTCGAAGTTAAAACATTGATACCTAAAAATATATATACCTATATATGTATGTATATATTATATACATACATTATAGGTAAATGAAATGAGAGGAACAAAAAAAATGATATATATATATATATATATATATATATATATATATATGTATATGTATGTATGTATACGTATATAGGAGAGAAGTCTCGGTAACGTTAGAAAGTCTCTTAGGATCTTTTATATTGGATCAGTAAAAGTCGATGGATAGATTCGCGCTGTGAATCATCGAGATTTATTGCCGATCCTTCTCCTCTCTAAGACGAAGACGAAGACGAAGACGAAGAATACTTTTACCGTAGATCGAGAATAGCCGAGTAAGTACTTGGACCGTAACGAAATCAGGTCTAATCGAGTAAAGACTTGAGAAAGGTTGGCCTAAGAGAGACAACGAGGAAGAAAGACAGACAGACAGACAGATATATAGAGAAAGAGAGAGAGAGAATACATCGAAGAGATCGACAAAGTTCGGTGGCTATTCGCACCGCAGGATCGTTGTTCGGTAGCTAAGAAAGATTTATCGAACGCGATCGATCGATCGATCGATCGAACATGCTTCCGATAGATTTCCTTTTTTTTTTTTTTTCATTTTTCTTTCCTCTCCTTTTCTTATCTTCTTGTTTATCCTTACCATCGTAACGAGCCAGAATTTACCGAAAGATATTCCAACGAATTTCGTCGATATAATAAATATATCGTTACAATGCAATAAATACGTACACGTAGTATATAAAAATAGAAACGCAAATACGTATGTGTATGTACATATACATATATAATATACGTAGGATATACGTATACGTGAATGCATACGTACAGATATACATAAAAACACACATACACGAAGAAGACACATACGTTTGAACGCGACCGGGGTAGGTTGTCGTCGATGTTGTA
>OU426996.1:9337677-9340177 GCA_911387935.1 Dolichovespula saxonica
CCAAGCTTACACCCATAATTCACAACTCCTCTCTGTTATTCGCCTCACGATCGGGCTGTTATTAAGAGGACACCAATAACGTTACCGATACAGCTTTATTACCAACCACGACCTTAATGGGGCCCCGCGCTAAGTTTGATTATCGATTTACCTTCTTGATTTACGGCGATTCGATCATTTTGCTCTTATAGAGAATGGGGCCTCGGATCGTGAAATCATCCCCTCGGACTTTCGTACTCACGATTCGAACTTTCCTAGCAAACAACGATAGATACATAGACAGACGGACGGATAGACAGAGACAGAGACAGAGACAGAGAGAGATAGAGAGAGAGAGAGAGAGAGAGAGAGAGAGAGAGAGAGAAATAGGAAAAATAAAGATAGATAGATGGATGGATAGATGGATAGAAAGATGGATAAATAGATGGAGATAGAGAGAAAAGGTCGATCCCTTGTAAGCGACGCCAATGAAAGTTCGATCGTGAGTAGAAGTTTGCGGCTACGATTGCGGCAGCCTCTCTAACGTATATGTCTGTCTCTACCTCTCTCTCTCTCTCTCTCTCTCTCTCTCTCTTTGCTGTGTGTGTGTGTGTGTGTGTGTGTACGAGTGTGCACACGTTTGTATATATATATATATATATATATATATATATATATATATATATATAATATATACGCATACAATATATGGATATATACATATCCGTACGCTTGTATAAAAGTATTAAAGTACGTACATATAAGTAAAATATATTATATCTATATATCTATATATATATATATATGTGTGTGTGTGTGTGTGTATACGCGTATTAGTGTATAGTTCGCGCGAGAGCGCAAATCTTCGCTCGATTTTAAATTAGCCGACTTTTAATACGCGTTGCTATTGCATGTTCCGCGGATAAGCGCTTCGTGAGCGCGTTAGCCTGCCTTTTCTAACTCTCTCGAGCCTTCCGACGGCAATTCATTTGGCCCCCTTTTTCCGCGAACGAACACGAACACGAATATCACACGAATACATAGAGAGAGAGAGAGAGAGAGAGAGAGAGAGAGAGAGAGAGAGAGAGAGAGAAAGAACAAGCGCGGCTTTTACCGATCGTACGGCTCTCTATCTCTCTCTCTCTCTCTCTCTCTCTCTCTCTCTTTCTCTCTCTCTCTCTCTTTGTCTCTCTTTCTCTCTTCTACGTTGCTGCGGCATGCCGCGCGCCGATATTTAAACGGCTATTTATCGATCCGAGCGAACAAACCGAAGAGGAACCGATAATATCGAGAATGCGCTCGAGATATTGTAAATTCCTTATCGGCACGATTCCGATGCAACACGATGCACTCACTCGTCCTCTCTCTCTCTCTCTCTCTCTCCCTCGCTTGCATTAATTTTTTTTTTTCTATCTGCCTCTATCACTCTATCATTCTCTCTCCCCTCTCTCTCTCTCTCTCTCTTTCTCTCTTATTCTCTCCGTGTGTTTCGTATTAGCATAGCATGAAATTAATCACTTTTTGCCCTTATCGACGTTAAAACACTCGTCCGCCTTCGCTCCCTCCCCGACCCCCCTCTCCCACCGTCGTAACACATCTACCTCATCGTGCATTTGTTTTATTACGATTCAGCATGAATGTGTGTGTGTGAGAGAGATCATCTTGACGGGGGACTCGCGGTGGGGGGGGTGGGAATGGATTTGGGTAGGAGGGGGGTGAGATGAGGTGTAAAGGAGGAAGAAGAAGAAGAAGAAGAAGAAGAAGAAGAAAGAGAGAGAGAGAGAGAGAGAGAGAGAGAGAGAGAGAAGGATAAGGAAAAAATATAAAAGTAAGAAAAAAATGAAGAAGAAAGAGGATGGAAAAAATTAAAGAAAAAAGATTTAAAAAAGGGAGGAAGAGGAAGAAGGAAAGGAAATGGAATGAGCGAGAAAAATGAGGAAGAATAAGAAGAGGGAAAAGAGGATATAATTAACGAGAAAATGAAGAATAAGAGGAAGGGAAAGAAAATGAAATAAACGAAAAAAAAATGAAGAATAAGAAGAAGGACAAAAAATGAAGCAAACGAAATAAATAGAGAAGAATAAGAAGAAGAAGAAGAAAAAAAATAAAATAAACGAAAAAAAAATGAAGAATAAGAAGAATAAGAAAAAAAATGAAATAAATGAAAAAAATGAAGAATAAAAAGAAGAAGAAAAAGAATGAAATAAACGAAAAAAAAAAAATGAAGAATAAGAAAGAAGGAAAAAGAATGAAACAAACGAAATAAACGAAGAAGAGTAAGAAGAAGAAGAAGAAAAATAAAATAAACGAAAAAAAAGAATGAAGAAGAAGAATAAGAAGAAGAAGAAAAAGATCAATAAACGAAAAAGATGAAGTATAAGAAGGATAAGAAAATAAAGAAGGAAAAGAAAATGAAATAAACGAAAAAAAATGAAGAAATAAGAGAAGAAGGAGAAGAGAAAGAAGAAGAAGTGGAAGAAGAAGAAGAAGAAGAAGAAGAAGAAGAAGGAGAAGAAGAAAG
>OU426996.1:9342677-9345177 GCA_911387935.1 Dolichovespula saxonica
TCTCTCTCTCTCTTTTTTTTCTTTTTTTTTTTTTTTTTTTTTTTTCATTCGACCCTGACAATAAAATCGATTGCTTTCTATTATCGTGACGTATGCATATATACTTTATTGGAGACTTTTGATGAGGGTTTTCCTTTTTTATTTTTTTATTACAAAAAAAAAAATAATGCGAAGATTCGTTCGAGATGATTATTTTTAATCATAATCTGGATAGGTTCGACCTGTCGGAAAGTATGCCAAGTGAATCAGCGAGCGAGAGAAGGGGGATGGTCTAATTAATAGTGATTATCGTTGAAAATTATTTCACGTTGAATCGGTTGGAATCGTTATTGATTAGGAAATACGTTTTTCTTATCATCGATAATTGTTTCGTTAACGGAAAGTGATCTTCGAAATGGATCGATGGACGATGATTCAACAACGATCGATTAATTAATTCTACTCGGCGTTTAGCATTTAAACAAATCCTCCATCGAGAATGTGTCTGCTATTATGTGATATATTTATTGGATCAGTATTTTTCAACACTTTTTTCTTATCGGTACTTTAATCAAAGTTTTTTTTTCTTTTTTTTTTTTTATCACTTCATGATAAAATATCGATACGATGATATAACTACTCAGTTGCATACCGATTAATAAAAAAAAGAAAGAAAATAAAATAAAATAAAAAACGCAGTATTTATAATAAACATGGAGAGGCAAGCCACACGGTTAATTATTTAATATCGGCCAATTAATAAATAATTATTTGTACTTATCACTCATGTTACGAAATCTATTGACGTTTCAAATACTGACCGAAAATATTTTTATTATTATTTTATATACATATATATATATATATATTGACCATTTGTTTAATAATATACTTACACACTAGTTGATTGATCAAAATACTGATCGGAATAACTATAAAAGTTGAACGAAAGCAAAAAAACGTTTTGATCTTATAAAAGCACGACATTAAATCGACGTAAGAATATTCACGTTTAAGTAAATCGTAAGAGAAGTAAAAAAAAAATTAATAATAATAATAACAACGATAATAATAATTCAGTAATTAATTCTCGTTCGGGAATTAATTCTTCAGATTATTCGTCGACGAAAAGGACGGATTACCACGAAAGAAATAAAAACTAAGAGAAAAAAGAAACAACAAAAAAAAAATAAAATAAAAGAAGAAGTGATGAAAAATGATAAAAAAAGAAAAATAATAACAATAATAATTCAGTGATTAATTATCGTTCAGGGATTAATTCTTCAAATTATTCGTTGACGAAAGCGACGGACGACGGGTTACATACATACAGAAAAAAAAGAGATAAAATAAAATAAAATAAAAAATAAATAAAATAAAATACAAAATAAATAAAATAAAATAAAAAATAATTAAAATAAAAAGAGATAAAGGAGAAATATGAAGTGAAAGGAATGAACGACAACCAAAGGAGAAATAATATGAATTAAAAAAAGGACCTATATATATATATATATATATATATATATGTGTGTGTGTGTGTGTGTGTGTGTGTGTGTGTGTGTGTATGTATATGTATATAGAGTATATATATCAGATTAGCGATAAGAAGAGAGAAAGAGAGAGAGAGAGAGAGAGAGAGAGAGAGAGAGAGAGACTAAAAGAGAGGATAGTCGGGGCACGTGGGCGGGATGGTAGTCGATTCGCAGGAGCGAGTATACAAGCGAAATCTTCGTAAGCTGTAAGACGATACCCGAGGAGTTCGTAGGGCGCGCGCGAGCGCGCTCGTGCGCTCGCGCGTTCACGATGCGCTCAAGAGAACGACGGCTAAGAGATCGTGCGCGTTGCCATACTCGATCGTACAAGGAGGGCGGGGATAGGAGACAGGGAGAGAATGAGAGAATCAGAAAGAGAGAGAGAGAGAGAGAGAGAGAGAGAGAGAGGGTAAACTTTTGTTATTAAGACCCCCACGAGAATTCCAAGTTGATAGCGACACACCACGACTAGAGTGGATCGAGTGTTATTAGAAAACGAATAACGCGAGCTTATCACGTAAAATCATCATCCCAATCTATACCTATTATCCATTTGAATAAATTTACACCTATACATTGTATGTAATAAATGAAATATTAATTATAATATATCATATATATATATATATATATATATATATATATATGTTTGTGTGTGTGTATATATGTTATATTTGTATCTACATCGTTGTTAATAATAATTATTTAATTAGTGTAGTATTATAATGCATGTTATATTATTATCATAATTTTAATGTTACTGTAATATATATATATATATATGTTTTTTTTTGTTATATTATAACATGTTAATATCAATAATATTCGTTTACTTCAATAATAATAACTAAATGATACTCATAGAAATGCGATATCAAACGATACTAGTTATTAAGACACTTCATATAGAAATATTCTTACCGATATCAGTTTAATTGTATCATCGTAAGAGTATCATATATCCGCATTTTATAATATTTACACAC
>OU426996.1:9350177-9355177 GCA_911387935.1 Dolichovespula saxonica
TCTCTCTCTCTCTCTCTCTATCTCTTCGTTCGACATCTCCGTCATCTATTCGATATTTTCTAATACATGATATGCACCAAGCTATTTGCAATTTTCAATGGAATTATACCGATCAGATTACAACCACCGTGATTAATCGCCTGTTTGAAATTCTTACGTTAACGGGTTATATATTATAATACATAGATACATATACATATACATATATACATATATACGTATATATAAACGATTCGGATAAGCAGTTTATTCATTTAGCGAACATTAGATAATTGATTTTAGATATACGTACGAGTATAGTGTTATTAAACCTGTGTTTGGTAACATTGTATTTATGTTAGTTAAAAAGAAAGACGGAGACAGATAGAGTAAGTGAGTGAGTGAGTGAGAGAAATAGAGAGAGAGAGAGAGAGAATATATATATAAACGTACACTCTCGTAAAAGCGGCAGACGATCACGTAAATCTATGATGTTAGGTAATGTCGATTAGGTGGTTGTGTGCCTTGGAAACGTTTTATACTTACATACATATATAAATACCTACATAGGTATGGTACATATGTAAGTAAGAGAGATATAGTTACGATGATGCCGAGAGAGAGAGAGAGAGAGAGAGAGAGAGAGAGAGAGAGAGAGAGAGACAGTGAGAGAGACAAGTAAGATTCCAGGAATGTAAGCGCTAGGACTTAACATTTCCTGATCGTCACTATCCTCTGATTCTCGATTCCCGACGTTCTATCTCTTCAAAGTATAATAATAATAATAATAATGATTTGACGATTAGATTCATCAATTAGTTTAATCAATTAGATTGATTTAACGATCACGCATTCGCTTTTTACAACGCACGCTTACACACGAATAAAAAAGAAAAAATGGTCACGAATGATAGGCGACGAAATTTATGCGTCGTTTCATTTTTATTTCATTTTGGATCCCTCGAATCGATTTTATTTATTTCTTTTTTTTTTTTTTCAACGTATACCAACAATAAATCGGGATTTTGATTTAACGCGACCTCTATCGTTCATTACGCGAGATAACACGCGACGATGGAACTTTTGCAAGATGCTAAATACTTATTTATTTATTTATTTATTTAATTTTCAGACGTACGTAGATTACGTAAAATAAACGATTTCCCCGAGAGGATCAATTCGAAGGTAGTTTTAATCGAGAAACCACGAAAGATCTCTCCGGTGGTTTAACATATCCCTCTTCCTTCTCTCTCCTTCGGTTTTTTCATTATTTCCGTAATCGTTCTTAGGTATATAAATAAGTAAGTAAGTAAGTAAGTAAGTAAGTAAGTAAGTAAGTAAGTACCAATTTACTTACTTACCGAGAGTCGGAAAAGAAACGTTTCTCGAACGTGTTTAGCGGGCGACCGACGGCGATGTTGAAAAATTAAAAAAAAAAAAGAAATAATAATAATAAAAAGAAAAAAGATAGGCACGTAGGATTAAGAGAAACAATCGTTCCTGGCGATATGTGTGAGATGTATCATCCGTCCGTTCGATAATAACGAAGAGTAGAATTGTACTTTCGGGTAGCAATCTTCAGAATCCCGATGCCACGGAATACGCGAGTTCCGCGTCTTCCTTGAAGCTCAATGAACGAGAAAGAGAGAGAGAGAGAGAGATTCGTGAAAGGAGTGATAGAGATAGAACAAGTTCGTCTTTTGTACTATGCTTACGCAAGCCATATATATATGAATAGAAGGAAAGGAAACAAAGGGTGTAGGGAATTTTATGGGAAAAGGGAAAAGAAAGAGAGAGAGAGAGAGAGAGAACTTAGTGTTTTCTCAAGGAAGAAGGAATATTTTTCTAACGGGTGATTTGGAAAGAAGAAGAAGTGTAAAACCGAGAAGGTAAGAGAGAGATAGATGGATGGATAGATAGATAGATAGATAGAGAGGGGAGAGTAGAGGAGTATATCTAGACGATTCGCGTTGAGATATTTCTTCGAGTTTATCCCGCATATTTCGAGCGTAAGCAAGTATCGTCTTCTACGCGTATAGGTATCATCCCGCATAATGTAACGCAAGCGACGCGTACTATTCACTCTCTGTACTATACGTATGTACATGTACGTATGTACATACGTATAGTAGTACGTCGAGGTCGAGCAAGTATAATACGTAAGTACGCGTTGACTAGGTACGTATGTGTATATATATATATATATATATATATATACATGTGTGTGTGTGTATGTATATTTTTGTATACATATATATATATATATATATATATATATATATATATATGTATACGGATATATGTATTTATGTATATAACAGCATACGATTCGTTGCGTAACCCCCGCGTACACGCATAAATCTGCCGTCAGGAGAAGGATGGAATAGGAAAGTAAGAAAGACGACACTGTGAGGATGTAAAGTACATACATACATATATACATACGTGCGAAAGATATATGTGTGTGTGTGTGTGTGTGTATGTATGTATATTTATATTTATATACCCTATAGAAAGAGAGAGAGAGAGAGAGAGAGAGAGAAATAGTGAGAAGGGGTTAGAGGAGAGAGGAAGATGACACGACAACGAAAATATGTTAAAACTATATAAAGAGATATATGTACACAAATGCAGTCAAGTTCTCGCAAATATTCATTTTCAAATGTACTAATGTATATAGTATTATACAATATTTCGTGCAAATGTATATGATATATATTTTTTTTTGTTTCCTCTCTTCCTTTCCATATTAATTTTTAAATATGTTACTATATATATAGTAACATTTATATATTGGATAACGATTAAAGTCGAAAATGTTTTTTCTTTTTCACAAATTTGTCGCTTACCATCCCCCTCTCTCTCTCTCTCTCTCTCTCTCTCTCACAATCCTTCCGTCTTTTACACTACGAAAGTCGAGCCATTATATTATCCGCGACGGTTACCAGGAACCCTGCCACCTATTCTGGCACATTTGCAAAAACCATAGTCGCGACTAGTCGTAAAAATATCGAGTGGAAGGTGGAACGTTCAAGGTGGGAGGGCCTCCAAGCTCTCGGGGATTATTAATGCGAAGATAAAGGAAGAACTGAGACAACTTATCGTTACTTTCTCTCTCTCTCTCTCTCTCTCTCTTTCTCTCTCATTCTTTCTGTCTATCTATCTCACACGTCCTGTCTTTCTTTCCTACGAAGAGTTCACGATTCTCGCGTGACCCGTGAACTCCCTCTCTCTCTCTCTCTCTCTCTCTCTCTCACTCGCACGTAACGAGATCCGCACCACCAACCAAGAAAGAGGACAGTGTGTGTGTGTGTGCGCGCGCGCGCGCGCGGTGTGACTATGGCTGTGGTTGTGGCTGTGGCTATGGGTATGTGTATGGCGGCAACGTCGCCTCTCCTCGTTCGCATTCAGAATCGTCTCGGGGCAACCCCCGTACGATGGTTCTAAAACCATCCTGCCTAGGGTTTCCCCTCCCGTTCGGTGGTGGTACTACCGCCGGTGGTACAGTGGTCGTACTCATGGTGGTGGTAGTGGTAATGGTGGTGGTGGTGGTGATGGTGGTGGTGGTGCTTCTCTGGAAGCACGCCTCCGGCCCTAATAAATTACCCCTCTTATATATCTCCTTGGACCACGGCCCGACCATTTGAACTCCTACGTTCTCTATCTATCCTCCTTTCTTCTCTCCTTCTTCCTTTTCCACCTCCACCACCTCCAACACCACCTCCTCCTCCTCCTCCTACTATTCCTCCTCCTACTCTTTCTTCTTCTCGTTCGCGTACGTGCGAGAGGCCTCCCGTTCCCGAACGTTTGCACGTCGACTATTGAATCGCTGCGACGATACGTGCGAGTCCTCTGTTTCCTTCGTCCTCTTCCAAACCCTCCCTCCCTCCCTCCCTCCCTCCCTCCCTCTCTACCTCCGACACTCTCTTCTTCTTCTCTTCCTCCTCCTCCTCCTCCTCCTTCTATTCGTTTTCCTCTTTTTTCCGTTTTCTTTTCTACTTTTTCTTATTCCTTCTTAACCTACTTCCAGAGAAACCAAAATCTAAGCATTAACTGCATAAATACTTAGTACGATCGATTCGTTTATATCCCATGTACCTCTCTCTCTCTCTCTCTTTCTCTCTTTCGAAGATATCTGAATGGAGAGAGAGAGAGAGAGAGAGAGAGAGAAAGAGAGAGGTCGAATTTAAAGGTCCTTTTAAACTCAGCGCCGTTCGTACAGTTCATCCTTGTCCATCAATTATTTCCTTTCCTTCTTTTGCTTCCTTTTCATTATTTTTTATTTTTTTATTTTTTTACATTTTTACTCGAAATCGCAGGACCACCGTAGCCCCATTACGGTTATTAAATTCGTAAGGGGGAAGAGGGTAGAGGGAAGAGGAGAGGGTGGTTGGGAGAAAACGTTGAAATTTTTTCTGAACGACGCACGGCCGGGTTCGTTAACTGACAGTCGACGACTTAGAGAGGAGTAGAGGAGAGAACGAGGAAGGAGGAGGAGGAGGAGGAAAACGAAATAAGAAGAAGAAGAAGAAAAAAGAAAGAAAGTAAAAAAGAAAAGAAATATGAAGAAGAAGAGGAAGAGGAAGAGGAAAAAGTAGAAGAAGAGGGTTGATGGTTCGATGAAGATCGAGTTTACTCGAGAGTCCCTTGTCCCAGAAACCCGTTCCCTTCCTCTTCCCGAAAACATAAAGTTTTCACGGAAAGAGAGAGACAGAGAGAGAGAGAGAGACAGAGAGAGAAAGAGAGAGGGAGAAAGAGAGAGAGAGAGAGAGAGACAGCCGGTCTTCTTCGCTTGACTTATAATAAGCTGGTCGCACGTTCCAGTTTGCTAGGTGCCGTAAAACGAGAATCAAGCCACCCCTTCTCAACCCTCTCCTCGCCCCCACCCCCCTCGATCGCGAACCAACTTTTCTTACCCCATCTACCCCACCCTCTCCCTCTTTTAACTCTCTTTCTCTTTTGCCTTCGAGCAAAATCCATCCCTTTCTCTCTCCTCCCCGCCCTCCCCTCTCGCCTCCCCT
>OU426996.1:9360177-9362677 GCA_911387935.1 Dolichovespula saxonica
TATCCGTCATAAGAGAGAGAGAGAGAGAGAGAGAGAGAAAGATAGATAGATAGATAGATAGACAGATAGATAGAGAGAAATAGAGATGAAGAGGAAAAGGTTGCAGTTACATCGAAAACGACAGACGTCCTCTTCCTCCTCCTCCTCCTCCTCCTCCTCCTCCTCCTCCTCCAAGAGAGAGAGAGAGAGAGAGAGAGAGAGAGAGAGATAGAGATAGAGATATAGGAAAACGTTCTCGTACAGTTTGATCCGAGAAGACTCGTGGCATTCGTCGAGAGGCATTCAACGTCCGTTCGCATTCATCCGGATTTAACCGCGCCCTCCTGGTCGCTGGTGCACGTCATAATAATGGGGCCAGCGGAACCTACCCCAATGGAACGCTCAGTGTCGAGAACGTAGGAGTAAGAGGAGGAGGAGGAGGAGGAAGAGAAAGAGGAGGAGGAGTGAAGGTGACGGAGGGGTTCTCTCGCGGCGCTCCGCATCGTTCGGAGGGGAGCTCCGAGCATCCACGAGGGTCGTAAAGCTCTCTCTCTCTCTCTCTCTCTCTCTCTCTCTCTCTCTCTCTCCCCATCTCTCCCTTCTCTTACGCCGCCCTTTCCAGACAACCCTAACCTACCGCACGTCTCAGCTACGTGGGCAGGCCTGACTGACTGGCAAAGGGGTAGGAGGTCGCGAGAAACGGCACCCCTCGTGCCACAGAGACACACTTTTCTCTCTCCAAGTCCAACCCCTGACACGTAGTAACGTTCTCTTCCACAACACGTCGACCTCGCTCTCCATCTCTCTCTCTCTCTCTCTCTCTCTCTCTCTCTATCTATCTCTCTTTATCACTCTATCTATCTTTATCACTCTATCTATCTATCTATCTATCTATCCATCTATCTTTTTCTTTTCTTATTCCCCCCATTTCTTTTTACCTTCCTGCCAGTCTCTGCCTTCCTACGTCTTTTCTATATCCCTTTTGCTGCGGGTACTTCGACCCTCCCACCCCTCCGTCCCTCCCCCTCACGTCACTCTTACCATCCTTACACAACCCTCACGCTCACGCAAACACACACACACACAAATACACGTACACGTACACGTACACGCACGAACGCAAAACCTCTCCCCGTACTCTCGGACTGTCCTCCATCTTTCTTTCAAACCCCAACGACCACCCCTCTCCGTTTCAATGGAGATTGAAGATATCCCTACCGACAATTGTTTGTTTACGTACGGTACGAACTTTGGCCGTTCGTTTTCCTTACGCCAAACTTCTTCCCATTCCCTCGTCCTCCTCGCTCACCCCTCTCCGTCCATCCCTTTTTTTTCCCTTCCCTTCCCTTCCTTCCTTCCTTCCTTCTCCCTCGTTGTATCGCTCTCTGTCTTTTTATTCTCTTTGAATTCCTTTTTTTTATTTTTTTTTTTTTGCACAGAGAACTCGTTAAAAAATAATCGCGAAATTGATTTGTTTCCCAAAGTGACACGAACGTTCTTGTGCACGTACCCGATCGATTGTCTCCGTCCCTCCCTACCCTACCCCCTCCCCAATCCCTCCCCCGTCCCACCCCAATCCCTCCGCTACACATCGCCGGCCAGTTTTTTTTTTCTTTCTTCTTCCTCTTTTTTCATTTTTACCCCCGTTTTTTTTTCTTTTTACTCCTCGGCAGGAATATTCAACGGGCGACCTAAATTTTCGAGAGAGAGAGAGAGAGAGAGAGAGAGAGAGAGAGAGAGAGAGAGTTTGATCCACGCGTTCGAGCATGTGCCATCGGACTTAACCATCGCCGATGAGAAAAACCCTGTTGTCATTAATGAAAACGTTTTGAAGGCTCTTTTCGTCGTGTTGGGTTGGGTAGAAGACGAGCGACGTTAATCAAGTATTCCAAAGTCCGATGTAAAAGTGTCGGAGGGAAGTGGAATCTTCTTTCTCTCTCTCTCTCTCTCTCTATATATATATATATATATATATATATATATCTATCCTATCCTTTAATATAACCAACCCTCTCTCTCTCTCTCTTTCTCTCTCTCTCTCTCTCTCCAAACGAGATTAAAGTGGTAGCGACAGGGCTTTAATCCTTTCGAAGTCATCCGAAGCGATAGGAACGTCTTGACCCATCCTATTTCTACTTTGCCCTGTCCTTTAGCATGACGTAATTCCACCTATGAACGAAAAACAGAGATAGAGACAGACGTGTGTGTGTGTGTGTGTGTACGTGTGTACATATATATATACATATATATATGTACATGCGTATATAGAGACCAGTACGATACGAATCTGGTAGCGTCTCGAAAGGTAGCACATATACCAGTTACACACATACACACATACATACCTACCATAGGTACATACATACATACATACATACATACATACATTTATACGTAAATATACGAGGAAGATCCGTTTTCGTCGATATGAGAAACCTAGCAAGAGAGACAGACCACTAGTCTATGTCCATATACGTACGTTTGGTAAGCTAGTACACGCATATGTATGTATGTGTGTGTA
>OU426996.1:9367677-9370177 GCA_911387935.1 Dolichovespula saxonica
GAAGAAAGAAAGAATAAGAGAAAGGAAAGACAAGATATTCTCTCTCTCTCTCTCTCTCTCTCTCTCTACCTCTCTCTGTCTCTGTCTCTCTTTCTGTCTAGCTTATTCTCTATCTTTTCTTTTCTTTTCTTTTCTTTCTCTTTCTCTTTCTTTCTTTCTTTCTTTCTTTCTTTCTTTGGCGTTACTAAAGTCGAAGAAGTAGTCGCATGACTACTTCTAGAAAATCGAAGTCAAGCATCCGGCAAATATTCCGCACGAGTGTCCTCGAGCTCTTTTCTAGAACGCCAACGCAACGAGAGTATCCGATTTGGTCGAACTTCCATGCAACGTACATAATATTATGTATATACATATATATATATATATATATATATATATATATGTGTGTGTGTGTGTGTGTATAGGTAATACGTAGGTGTCGATGTGCGTCGATGTTACACATAAAAATCTTTCGGAGAGCTTGAAGGAAATATAAAAAGAAGAGAAAATCAAGGTCAAGTGTATGGAATTATTGAAGTATAGGTAAAAGAGAAAAAAGGAAAGAATAAACGAGAGAGAAAGAGAAAGAGTTAAGACGCGTAAAAGTGCGTAGGGGTTGAGCACCCTTTCGATGGCCTACATAACGAAAGAGAGAGAGAGAGTCTCGGGTTCCGGGCAGGGACGAAGGTGGTGTAAGGGTGGTCGGTCGGTCGGTCGGTCGACGTAGAGTCCGGAGATGGAGAGCGGGGGTTGGAAGATGGGTGTGGGTGGGTGAGTGGGCGGGTGGGTGGGTGGGTAGACGTGGGTAGAGTTCGGGGGAAGGAGGAAAGACGAGGGAGATCGAGGTTGGAGGTGGAGAACGGCAGAGCTCTTTGGGGCTCTGAAAATGCAGCGTAATTTGTCTTTGTCTGGCGAGGGGCGAGCGCGCAGTAACGGCGAGGAGGAGATGGGTGGTGGATGAAGGAAGGGTAGGTGGAAGTGGGTTCGGAGGGGTGGTGGTGGTGGTGGTGGTGGCGTCGTCGTCGTCGGCGGCGGCGGAGGCGGTGGTGGCGGAGGCGGCGGTGGCGGAGGCGGCGGTGGCGACGGTGGTGGGCGGAAGAAGCGAGGAGGGTGACGGAGCTTCGAGTTTGCTGGCGAGAAGAGCGCCACGAGGGAGAAGAGAGAGAGAGAGAGAGAGAGAGAGAGAGAGAAGGAAAGAGAGTGATGGGTAGGGCTCGAAAGGGGCAGGGAGGGTGGTCGCGCGAGAGAAGGGAGAGGGAATCGAAAGATAGAGGGAGGAAGAGGGACAGGGAAAGAGAGGGAGACAGATTCCGTGCTTGACCCGCCTGGGATCGATGCGTTCGTCTGCCAGAACGCCGAGACGCCCGCGTCCTTCCTTCTCTCTCTCTCTCCCTCTCTCTCTCTCTCCCCATCTCTCTCTCTCTCTCTCTTTCTCTACATTTCTCTCCATCTCTCTCTCTCTCCCTTTTCAACCCATCTTATTCTCTCTTTCCCCTTCCCGTCTTCATCCGTCCATCCATCTCTCTCTCTCTCTCTCTCTCTCTCTCTCTCCCTCTCTCTTTCTCTTCAGCTTTACCACTCTTCCATCTTCATCGTTTGCGCTTTCACTCGTGCTACCGTCGTCGCCACGCTGATGCTGCCGCTTCTAACTCGCTTCCTCCTACTCCTCTCCTCTCCTCTCTTCTCTTCTCTTCTCTCCACTTCTCTTCTCTCTTCTCTTCTCTTCGCTTCTCTTCTCTTCGCTTCTCTTCTCTTCTCTACTCCACTCTACTCTCGTCCCTTTTCAAAAAGCAACGTCGTTGGCCGTCGGCGCAACGCACACGCCGTTAACCGCACTGCACAACGCGTGCAATCCGCCTCCCAACCCTCCGCCACCGCCCACCTCCGACTACGTCTCCGGTCCTCCTATTCCCTCTCTCTCTCTCTCTCTCTCTCTCTCTCTCTCTCTTTAGTACCCCTCATCCTCACCGACCCTTTTCCACCCGTTACGACATAGGTAGAAGGAAGCAGAGAGTGAGAGAAGGAGAGAGAAAGAGAGAGAGAAAGACACACAGAGAGAGTGAGTGAGTGAGTGAGAGAGAGAGAGAGAGAGAGAGAGAGAGAAAGAGAGAGAAACGTCCGCACGCACGTACGAACACAAGAACGGCACGTTACACGCAGACACGTCCTCTTTCTAGCCGTCGAGCCACCCTCTCTCTAACTTCTCTCTTCCTCCTCCCTTCCTTCTCTTTCCATTCCTTGCTCGTCCGCTCACGCAAACCCAGGACCTACGGACCTAGGAACCGCACCCCGAATATCGAGCCACTCTCTCTCTCTCTCTCTCTCTCTCTCTCTCTCTCTCTCTCTCTCTTTCTCGTTCTCTCTTACTCAACGTCGCCAAATGCTTTTCAGAGAAAGAGAGAAAGAGAGAGAGACAACTTCTTCCTTTCCCGTATCTCTTTCTACTCTTCTTTCTTTTCTTTTCTTTTCTTTTCTTTCTTTCTTTCTTTCTTTCTTACCTTTTTTTCCTTCTTTATCCACA
>OU426996.1:9375177-9380177 GCA_911387935.1 Dolichovespula saxonica
AGAGAGAGAGAGAGAGAGAGAGAGAGAGAGAGAGAGTAATAACATCATTTGATAAATTAAATATAAATAGATATGTACATATACGTTCGTGTGCTTATATACTCGAATAAATTAAACGAATTAAGAATATAATCAATATATATATATATATATATATATATATATATATATATGTATATATATGTCGAAAGGGGAATGATTTTAATTCCGACACGGAAAATCGCAAGGACGTAAATCACGATTGGTAGGGGAAAGGAGAACGACGGCAATTTCACGAATCCTCGTTCGATCGAATTTTATTACCGTTCTCTCATTGGTAAAGAAAGATAGAAAGAAGAGGAGGATGAGGATGAGGAAGAGAGTGAGTGAGTGAGAGAAAGAGAAAGAAACAAAGTAAGAGATAGAGAGAGAGAGAGAGAGAGAGAGAGAGAGAGTGTACACGCGCATCCTTTTTAATGACTCCCGTGACGATAGGAGAACCGAGACGTGGCTCTAGACGAATACCCCGGCTCTAGACCGATATCTCGTAGGATTCTATGAGATCGAGATAATATCGCGCGCATTCGTGAGAGAGATGTGGATTTCCCGTGAGGAGAAAGAAGCAAGCACGTTGCAGCGTTAAAAGGTAAGAGAAAGAGAGAGAGAGAGAGAGAGTGAGTGAGAGAGAGTGAGAGAGAGAGAGAAGGCAGGCGCCGATCGAGTCCGCGGATTCGACGTCTTCACCCTCGGGAATCGAAGCATAAAAGAGAGAAAGAAAGACAGAGACAGAGATAGAGACAGAGAGAGAGAGAGAGAGAGAGAGAGAGAGAGAGAGAGAGATGGAGAAGGAGTGTTACTATAAGTAGAGACTTTGAGGATGCCCGAGGAAAGGGAGGAAAAATGGTGCACGCTGGAGGTGCTGATAAAAAGAAAGAAAGATAGAGAAAGAAAAAGAGAGAAAGAGAGAGAGAGAGAGAGAAAAAGCTAAGGATCGAAAGAGATCGGCAGAGAGCGCAGAGTCCGAAAGGAATTAGATTTGCTCGGTGCTAGCCAAGCGCGACGGACAGAATGCAACGCAATCCGTTCGGTAATTCGAAACGCGTTCTTCGGAAACACGAAGAATTATTCCTTTGGCTGCTCCTTATTGCCGACTGCGCTCGACCGTCCCCCGTTCCCCTTGTTCCCCTTGTTCCCCTTGTTCCACTTGTTCCCCGTACCCCTTTACCCTCGTTCGAGAGAGAAAAAGAGAGAGAGAGAGAGAGAGAGAGAGAGAGAGAGAGAGAGAGATACTCTGGCACGGAATCGTTACGCCATATTTTCTCTCCTAGTTTCATTGATGAGAAACACCGACCGAATCGAGATCGTCCTCTTTTTCTTTTTTCTTATTCTTATTCTTCTTTTTCTTCTTTTTCTTTTTTTTTCTCGGCGGACGGGAGACGATAGGATTTGTGAAAGAGATAAAGAGAGGGAGAAACGAATGAACCAAAAAAAAAAAAAGATAAAATTTTGAAAAAAAGAATGATACCAGTAAGGATTATACATATATATATATATATATATATATATATATATATATATATTTGTAGATGATTATATATGTGGATGTGTGTATTTGTGAAAATCATTCTATCCTCTCGTTATTTCTTATGATGTAATAATTAAATAGTTACATATATATATATATATATATATATATATATATATATATATATATATATATATATATATTATGTATTCTCACAATACTCGATACTATGATAGAAGATTTATTGAAACTCGATAACTATATCGAGTATATCTCGATAAATATATATATATATATATATATATATATATATATATATATATATATATATATATATATACACACGAACACACACTTTTGTCCCTCTCTCTCTCTCTCTCTCTCTCTCTCTCTCTCTCTCTCTCTCTTTATATATATATATATAAGGTAGACGCTCGAACGCACTTTAGCAATTCTATTTGATTATAATTTCCAGGTGACGTTCGGTAAGGTCGGACTAGAGTTTCTCGATAGAGACGTTAGTAATAGTTGAATGTAGTAGTATTACGATAGTATACGTACGTATCTACCTACCCACCTACATACATACATACATACATACATACATACATACATACATATAGGTACGATATTAACGAGAGGAACACGGTCAGGTTGGCCTGGGCCTTTGCAGTCCTTCGAGCCACTTCGTTAGATCCAAGATCGCCTTTGAACCGATAGAAGAGGGAAGGGAGCGATAGAGTGTCTGTGAGAGAGTGAGAGAGAATGAGAGAGAGAGAGAGAGAGAGAGAGAGAGAGAGTTCGTGTGCGTTAAGCTTCGAGAGATCGTTTGGAACGCTAAGATCGAGCGTACCTACCAAAGGGTCCGTACCTTCGGCTAGCACAAGTGAAGTACTTACTTACCTTCTACGTACAATCTAGGAGTAAAGCTCCTTCCCCCTCCTCCTCTCCTTCCTCTCTCTCCTCTCTCTCTCTCTCTCTCTCTCTCTCTCTCTCTTCTTATTCCTTATTCACTCACTCTCTCTATCTCTCTTTCTCTCTCTCTTTCAGTTAAGAGCGAGCTTGTCGATAACAGTCGAAGCATTTTTTACCCCCGACCCCTCCTCCAACCCTCCCTCTCCGCCTGAGCAAAAGAGAGCTTTTTCGCAAAGTTCACATTCTCTCTCTCTCTCTCTCTCTCTCTCTGTCTCTCTCTCTTCCTTTTTCCTTTTTTTTATTCCTTTTTCGTTGCTCGTCCTTTAACTTTTTCTCTCCTACGTCCTTTTTCTTTCTTCCTTACGAACGGAGTCGGCAGGATTTTTGTCGTTTTTCTTGTTCTTGTTGTTGTTGTTGTTGTGTGTGCACTTGTTTTTGTTTTTTTTTTGCAGTCCTTCTTGTTCTTCGATCCAGCGCTCGTTAACGCATATTCCCTTGAATCGTCGTTCTTTCTTTTCTTAACGTAAATAACACTCCTGGTTACACTCCGGGGAAGTGAGTATTAAAGTAAGTAAGTATCTTACTTGGTTAAGTATTTACTTACTTACTTACTTACTTACTTACTTACTCAGATAGAATATTATGGCCTTTGGGATGAAAGAAGTCTAACGACGATCTACGAGGCAAACGAATGGACGCGATTATACCGAACGGAATGGAAACTCGATTGTTCCTTTTCATCCTTTCTTTCCTATTTTTTTTCGTTTCCTTCCTCCTCCTCAACAACAACAACAACAACAACAACAACAACAACAACAACCCTTCCCATTCCTTCTTTCGCTTGAGCCTTTCTAATCCATTAGAAATATATAACTCTTACACCCATTTCGATTAGAGGCATAATTTGATCCAACGTATTGTAATTTTCTAAGGTAGTGCACCTACCTCTCACCCTCTCTCCACCCCACCAACCCTTCCGACCGACCACCACTACCATCACCAAAGTTCACAGGGATATGACCGTTCTCAAACCACACACACACACACACACACACACACACACACAAATATATATATACATTACGCAACGGAAGACAGGAAGATACCGGTGGCAAAGCAGTTAGATCGTCTATCGAATTAGTCGAAAGAAGGAGTTTACCCTAAACTTTATTAGCCCCGTGAAGCTTCGGAGATATCTGCTTGCTGTGCACTACAGTAAAGTGATCTCCCCTCTCTCTCTCTCTCTCTCTCTTATTCTCTCGATGTATACACACACACACACACACACACACACATATATATACACATACATACATACATACATACGTACGTAAGAGCTCGCGGATCGCATCGAAAAACAGGTTTCGAGTTCCATAGGGAAGAACACACGTAGAAGATCGCCGTTTAAACACCCTAACGCGCGCACTCGCCGATTAAGAGATTGCCTCTCGAATTAGCTCGAACGTCAGCTCTCCGACTTTAATATTAATTACCTTCTAATTAATTGCTTCTAATCGATTCGTCGTCGTCGTCGTCCTCTCCCTCCCTCCTACCCCTCCGGACCCCTCCTTACCGACAACCAAACCCCACCTCACCCCACCCACTCCATCACCCATCAGTTCCTTCCAACCAAGTGCGTGTACGATTACTCTATCTATCTATCTATCTATCTATCTATCTATCTATCTATCTCTCTCTTCGCGAAGAAACCTCTTTTAAACCTATGACGTTTCTCTTACTTTCTTCCTTTTCTATTTCTTCCCATTACAGTTTTTTTTTTTTTTTTTTTTTTTTTCATTCATCTCTTACTCTTACGAGAGAAATAAATCGTAACTCGTTCTAAACAAATAATGGGGAAGGGAGAGAGAGGGAGGTGGGTGGGTGGGTGAGTGGGTGGGTGGGTGGTTACGGACGTACGCGATCGTAAAACCTACGACGTCCTTCAACGCGTCTACTTTGCATTCTAAAAACGATCTCTCTCTCTCTCTCTCTCTCTCTCTCTCTCTCTTTCTCTATTCTCTTATCCTTCCTTGGCTTCTATTTTTGTTTGATTAGACCGCGTTACTACTTCTTCATCGTCTAATTTACACAGCTTAATTAACGGAAGTAATAGGAATAGGTTATGGAAGAAAATTCACGACTATACTCGGAAATGGTTACCAACGTTATTAAACATAGATCGAGACTAGAGAAAAAATTACGGAAAGAAACAAAGAAAGAAAGAAGAGAAGAGAAGAGAAGAGAAGAGAAGGGAAGGGAAGAGAAGGAAGGTGGGTAGGTAGGAATGAAGAATGAAATAAATAGAAGAAAGAGAGAGAGAGAGAGAGAGAGAGAGAGAGAGAGAGTGAGAGAGAGAAAGAAATACTAAAAAGAAATTGTACCTCGCCCGTTGTTCTAGGAGAGTACGCGCTGCTAACGATGGATGATGGCCTCTACGTGTGAGCTCTTACATTTTGTGTATTTTTACAGAGCGTCGCGCTTCTCCACCTTTCGTTGCCACTGGTCCGTACCTCTCTCTCTCTCTCTCTCTCTCTCTCTCTCTCCCTCTCTCTGTCACTCTCTTATACACACTGGTTTCTCT
>OU426996.1:9385177-9407677 GCA_911387935.1 Dolichovespula saxonica
TTGATATCCGTCTATCTCATTCTCTTCCCTTTCATTTTTTCGTTTCTCCTTTTTCGCTCCTCCACCCAATTTTTATATATTTTCAACCTGTTTTTCCTTTCCCCTCCGTCCCTCTCACCGATTCCTCCACTTCGACTCTTTTCAACCTTCGTTCCCACCCCCCGCCCTCCTCCTCTCCCACCCCATTCTCTCCCACTGCTCCACAACATTTCAATATAAATGAATGAACGAGAGAAACAAAGAAGCGTAAGAGGAATGAAAATTTGACGGAACCGAAAGAGAAAAGAAAAAAAAAAAAAAACAAAGAAAAAACAGAAAAGAAAAGAACGAAAGAGAGGAAGCGAAGACGAAAAAAGAAAAGAAAAAAACAGGCAGATAAGAGAAAACAACGATTAAAGGGCGCGGAATCGTTGGTGGAGGTACGCGATGCCCTTATTTTTTAGTTATTTTTTTCTTCCTTTCTTTTTCTTTTTTTTTTTTTTTTTTTTTTTGTTTTCTCCTACTCTTTCGCGTAGATAGGTACATGTCTAAAGGGTTACGTTATCCTAGTACGGTAGGTATTCCGTTGTACACAATGCCCCTGGAGAAATTTACGAAAGTGCTCTCTACTTGTAGAAACCTCTGTATGTATATATGTACTCAAAAATATATATATATATATATACCGAGCGCATCTTGCTCCGACGCCTATGTGCGACTTACACCCTCCGGGGAGATGACAAAAGAGAAGTCGAAGACAAGACGACGGTGATTGCCAAAGTACATTTCTACGTCGCGCGAAGGTGACGCTTGACAAAGGTCAGCCGACTCTACGACCACCTTCATCGAGACTACTTTGCGCTACGTGTGTGTCCGTAACTACTATTTCTCTCTTTCTCTCTCTCTCTCTCTTTCAATCTCTTTCTTTTTCTCATATTTGAAGAAATCAATCGACGAAGAAGTTCTCTTATCCTTAACCTTTTTTTTTTGTCTTCTTTCTTTCTTTTTTCTTTTTTTTTTTTTTTTTTCATTTCGTTCGTCCGACATCATTAGTATTATTATCTACTACATATTGCTTTGTATTTTATCATCGTCATCACCATCATCATTATTGTTTTTATTATTTTTATTATTATCATTATTGTTATTATTATTATTGGTAGCAGTGGTAATAGTAGTAGTAGTAGTAGTAGTAGTAGGTAGTAGTTGTTGTTTTCATTCTTGTCTGATATTTTCTATAATATTTATTTTATTTTATAAGCAGCTTAACCGAGTAACGTGTACAACAGAGAGAAAGAGAGAGAGAGAGAGGTAGAGAGAGAAGAAAATATTTTTACTCGATACGATTATTTTCTCGTAGGTAGTAATAAAAAAGAAAAAAAAAAGAGAGGAGAAAAGAAAGATGTGAAAAAGGAAGAAATAAACAAAAAAATACAAACGAACGAACGAACGAACAAAGCTCCCAGCGAGAAGATGGAGATTGAAATCACGTAATATCGTATAAGAAATACTAGTACATTTTATTTCCTGTTAAAATTTATGAAGCCGGCACGACGATTTATTTATACCCGTATTTGTTATACATACATACATATATCCTCGGATATGTACGTATACAATCAAGTAACAGTGGAAATGAGTGAATGTAATGTTTTATATTTTATTTTTAATCGCGCCCAGCCCCACCTCCCACCCTTCGGAAAAATTTATTTCCTCGTAGGAAACAACGTAAATAGCTTTCAGTGAAAATTATCGGATTGAGATTCGCAAATGATAAAGCTATTAGCTCTTTTCATTTCTTCGTTTTTAATAATTTTTTTGATTTTCCTTTCCTTTTTTTTTTTGTTAGCATTAAATCCACGAAAACAGTTCGACGAACTTGTACGTATATTTATTTATTATCATCATCATCATCATCGTCGTCGTCGTTATTATTCGTTCATTTATTTTTATTTTTTTATCTTTTGCAAAGACGTTTAAGAGAGTTGAAAATATTTCTCGTGTCGTTTTTACTTCTTTTCTTTTTGTTTTTCCTTTTATTTTTCCATAAGAGATTAGCAAAATAAGTAAGAAAGATTGAAAAGGATTATTTCATTGTGGAAAAAGAAAAGGAGGGAGAGATAAATAAAAAAAAAATAAAAAATAATAAACGGACAAGACGTTTCGTAGCGCGAAGACGAGATTACAATCGTAAAGTATAGAAAAATACTGGTATATATAAATATGTATATATAAATACATATATATATATATATATATATATATATATATATATATATATATATAAAGCGTCAGTTCGAGGATGTATATACATAGGTTGGAAGACACGTTGTGTAGCAGTATCACTCGACTTAAGCCACGAGAAGCATATGTGGCCCACACCAGATCGTCCTACTACTACTACTACTACTACTACTACTACTTACTACTTACTACTTACTACTTACTACTACTACTACTACTACTATTCTATGGGATCGTAACGTCGTAACGTTACGCCGCGAACGTCCGTCTTGTAGCAACAGATGCTGCGAGCATACATAAGCGTGAGTTCTAACACACATATACAATACATTTGCTTCGAGCTTATATCTCCTCTACATCTATATATATATATATATATATATATATATATATATATATATATATATATATACATATATATACATATATATATGTGCACTACGTCTGAGTCCTTTCCTATTGCCTTAGGAAAGGAAGAAGATATCGTGTGTGTGTGTGTGTGCGTGTGTGTGTGTGTGTGTGTGTGTGTGAGCATCGCTCGCACGCCCTTCCTACGATGGGCTTGTACCTTTGGCTACTGGTGTTGTTCGCAGGGCCGGATAGCCGGTCGTTATCGAGAACACAGCTGTTGGATTTCTCCGTGGACGACCATATCCAACGAACTTGCTTTTGTCTTACTATCTCTTTGTTACGTTTTACGTTTAGATATATATATATATATATTTATTTATTTATTTATTTATTCATTTATTTATTTATATGTAATTATTTATTTAGATAGAATTATGCGTGCAGTGGTATGCGTCATACGAGTGTATATATAATATTTATTTATTTGATTTACGTCACTATCACTTGCATGGATATGTCTATATGTATATATGTATAAAACTGTTTAATTATTTATTTAATAAATACGTATTATATGTTAATAAATTCTACATTATAACCATTACATGATATTTATTTATATGTATCCATTCGTATAACACGTATGTATGTATGTATTTACATTAAGATATATATATTTAAGTAGATTACGTATTTATTTATGTAAATTTATTTAATGAAGTAAGAATATTTTTATATTATGTTATTATCCCTTTAAAATTATATAAATTCTCATTGACTTATATTTACTCTCGTACACGTGCGTAAATTACGTATCTGTGTTATGTTCATTTATTTATTAATTTTCTTTTTTTCCTTCCCGACTTATTTACGCATTATATACATATGTATACGCGTAACTGTATATTTATTTATAATATCACATCTGGATATTTATTTACTTACGCATCTATTTGCATTTAAGTATCTGTCTATTTACGTGAAACAAAAAAATTATTATAATATGATACAAACACACACACACATATATATATTGTTTTTTAAATTAGATATATTCATTAGATAAATGCATTAGAATTAATTATCATATGTATATTCACAGTACTCAAAGATAAAACAATTTATTAGATTGTTGTCGTTGTTTTTCCAAATGTTTCGAAATATTCTTCGTTTGTCGATAACCGAAAAAAAACACAAAAAAGAACAGAAAAATGAGCGCGTTCACTGTTCGGTCTATCGTCGTTCGTTTTTGAAACTTTTTTCGAATTTTTTGTTGTTTATTTTTTTTTTTTTTTTTTTTTTTTTAGTTGACAACCAAAAAGAAATAAAACACAATGAATAGAAAAAGGAAGAAAAGGTAATGGTAATCGTTAGATAAAGAAAATCCAGTATGAACGATCTCTTATATGTACTTTACTTACATAAGGATACTAAATCACAACGGAGCACAGTACCGTTGCACATAATATATCAACTTTATTACTCTCTCGCTCTCTATTACACCCACGATTAATACTTTTATCACACTTTCCCTGGGCTATCTCTTAACACTTTCACGGTCGAGTACGTTTCGTAACGAAAAGGAAAGAGAAAAAAAAAAGGAGAGAGAAGAAAAAGTGGGAGGGTGTAGTAAAAAAAGAAGAAGGAAGAAAGAGGAAAAGAAAAGAAAAAAGAAAGGGCGCTCCTCTTATCTCGCTAATGTATATAATATTTCGTGGGTATAAAAAAGAAAAATATTTTTAGAAGTGCATAAGAATTTTTGTTGACTCCGTTGCGTAAATGAAAACGAAAAAAAGAAAAAAAAAAAACGAAAAGAAAAATAAAATTTATCAATGTAAATTAATAATAACGGCAATTTGGCCGATACGATAATCCAACGAACGAAAATACGAGCCCACCATTACTATAATCTATACGCGTATAATGGGCTTTTAAATCGTTGGAAATATTAATGGAAATATTTCATTGGATACGTTATTCTTCCAAATAATAATAATAATAATAATAATAATAATAATAATAATAATAATAATAATAATAATTTTTTATTGAATAAATACAAAGACACACACTGTCAACGTTCGAAAGTTTATTACATATCGACGAATAATTATTAAACAATTCGAACGTTCAAACGTCCAAAACGACAAAAATGCTCGTAACTGTTTAATTTTTTTTTATAATTGCTATCGTAAATTGCCTTCGTGCATGTTAATAAATAAAAGTATATCATATATACACAGATATATATATATATATATATATATATATATATATATATATAAACGTTATTAACAATGCATCTTTTTCTTTGTTAGATGTTATGAAATGCAATATAGAAGATGAAAACACGTAGCAGGTTGATCCGATAATAATCGAGGATACTCGTATCGCGATCTTATGCGCATACACGTGCCGATAGATAAGGGTAAGAGCTAGATACATAGTAGAAGCCTGAAAAAGAGAGAGAGAGAGAGAGAGAGAGAGAGAGAGAGAAAGAGAGAGAGAGAGAGAGAGATGCTTGCATGAGCAAACAATGTACGAAAACGAAATCACCAAAAGGATAACACGGAGAGGGTGTGAAACGAGCCACGTTGTTACTTTGTTCCTTTACCCGACACATTTTTCTTTCTTTTTCTTTTTGTTTTTGCTTTTCTTTGTCTTTTCCTTTTTTTTCTTTTCTTACACTTTTTTGTTTACTCCTTGTATATAGCGTT
Organism: Dolichovespula saxonica; assembly: GCA_911387935.1. Taxonomy (NCBI): domain Eukaryota; kingdom Metazoa; phylum Arthropoda; class Insecta; order Hymenoptera; family Vespidae; genus Dolichovespula; species Dolichovespula saxonica. Next base: position 9,390,469 of record OU426996.1, read on the forward strand.
TTCTTTCTTTTCTTTTTTTTTTTTTTTCGTACGAACAGACACACACCGGTCAGATGGTTGATTTATGGATAAAAAAAGAAAAAAAAAAAAAGAGTAATATTTTACCAAATCAGACGAATAAATATCAAAATGTTCTCTTCCTTTCTTTCCGTACCATCATTATCGTCATCATCGTCATCGTCATCATCGTTATTATCATCTTTCTTTCTTTTCGAATTGTCGAGGATTCGAGATACAACATCGATTCTTTTTCTTTCTTCTCCTCTTTTTTTTTTTTTTTTTCATTCATTCTTCATTATTCAATAAATCACGAAATTTCGATAGTATTATTTCATAGTCTCCTTCGGGATTTACTTCGCGAATTAGCGCATCGTTAGACGATGATCGTTCGTTCCTCGAAAAAAAAAAAAAAAAAAAAAACGTTCCAATATCGCTAGCTTTTTATTCGTCGTACTGCGGCCCACATTGCAACCTATCCATCTCTCTCTCTCTCTCTCTCTCTCTCTCTCTCTTTTTCTCTCTCTATTTTCCCCCTTCTACCAACCCCCTCCCCACTCCTTTTCCTACCATCGTTCTAGTGGCATCGATTTTATCGTTCATTTCGGTTCTGTTTGTATGCACATCAATTATGGAAACTTCAGTCAATCGACTGCCGATCACAAAGGACCTATTCCTGTGAACGCTTGCGCGTTAACAACAGAAAGATAGATAGAGATAGAGATAGAGATATAGATAGATAGATAGATAAAGAGAGAGATAGAGAGAGAGAGAGAGAGAGAGAGAAATATGGATTTCCGATAGACATCATCGCGAAATAGAAGATCCGATCGAGACACATTACCTTGGAAGGATTAATTCGACAGTACGATTCAATAAATAGATACGATAATGTGATTATAAGGCAACGTACGGATCGAGCTTTCTACCAATTAGCTTTCCCTCAAGCTCTCCTCAAACAGTATTTATTATTGATCGATCGAATGGATCTTAGATTTCTACGTGTGAATTTATCTTTCCCCCCTCACCCCACCCCCCCAACCCTCACCCCTCACCCCTCACCCCTCACCCATCCCCGTCCCCGTCTATACGATCTTAAAGTTTAATCAAATGTTTGCGTCATCATAAACGTTTCGTATCTATCTATTCGATACATTTATTCGTCGCGTTGCGAGATCAAAAAAAAAAAAAAAAAAATCTCTTTTATCGTCTCTTAGCGAGTATGCTTTATCTCGAGAAGATCAGGGGGGAAAGAAATCGAAAGGAAAAGAAAAATAAAGAAGAAGGAAAGAAATAAAAAATGCGATCGATTCTATTTACCGTTAATATTGAACGAATCGAGCGCGTGTGTTTTTTCGTACATACGTAAGTACGGATTGTGGGAGCGAGTTAGATCGCGAAGAGTTAGCACGATTAGATTTTTATCGGGTATTATCGACGAGATCCGAGCCATAGATATCGTTATTTCGATATAACTGACGTCGGATTCGGGATCGACAAATTTTTCGAATATCTTTCAGTCCACCCTACGATGGGATTTTATTTCGAAAGGATTAAAAAAATAAAAAAAAAAATAAAAAATAAACAAAAAGACAAGACAAAAATATTGCGATCGATTCGTTTTCGTTAACGTCGTTTAAAACAGCAACAACAACAACAACAAGAATGTATTTTCGAAAAGTATGCATTATTTAACATCGATATCCCGCCGATATAAATATCTATAACGTTTCGCGTTAATTTATTAAATAAAAACGAATGATATATTTATATATAAATATATATATATATATTCGTAAAAGAAATTAACTTTGTTCGAAAATGATTAAAGGATCAATTCGCAATTATTAATTTTATATACTTGTATAAACATGTTATATAATGTTTTTCTCAATCATATTTTTTCAATTGTTCAATTTTTTCAAATTTTTCTTTCATTTTTTTTTTTTTTTCAATTTTTCTCAATCAAAATTGATACCTTTTTATTCTTTTACCTCGACATTAATAAACTTCGTTTATTTCAAAATTCGATTTGCATAATAGAGAGAGGATACACATAGAGAGAAAGAGAGAGAGAGAGAGAGAGAGAGAGAGAGAGAGAGAGAGAGAGAGAAGGAATATAATTTTCAAAGCAATTTGAAAGAAATGAAAATAGTAGAAGAAATAGAAGTAGAAGTGGAAGTGGAAGTGGAAGTGGAAGAATAAGTATAAGAATAAGAATAAGAATAAGAATAAGAGAAATAATAATGGAAAGAGGGTAACGAACGGTGAAGTTTCCGGGAAAATCGGAGGAACCCTTTTCTTAGTGGCGTTATTTCTGAAAACGTCGTGCCTATGTAATGAGCGCGTACGAAGAGAGAGAGAGAGAAAATGTGTTTAACAGAGAATGTAACAAAGAGAGAGAGAGAGAGAGAGAGAGAGAAAGAACAATAAGAAGAACACTTTAACGTAGGCACGCCGTGGCACGTAAAGTTAATGCAGCCGCGTTATCCTTCCGTCGGTTCGTTCGTTCGTTCGTTCGTTCGTTCGTTCGTTCATTCGTCCAGCTCTTCTCTCTTCCACGTCCTCGGGTTCCACAATAAGGAAGCAGTGGCGCGGGTCGACCTTCGAAGATTGCCCGAGCTCGCCTACCGGCGCGCATGATAATTATTATCGCGCGAGCGCGAAGAGAGATTGCAACGTCGATGGAGAACAACTTACGTATAGTAACTAAGTAGTACGTTGTACACTCCCCGCGGTCGTACGAATTGTTTATTTATTTATTTTATTTTTTTTTTTTTTGTCTCTTCTTCTTCTTCTTCTACTTCTACTCATATGTCTATTTTATCGTACACGTAAACGTCCAAATACGAAACAAATTATACTTACAATTAGCGTGTCGTTCGGTGTCTATCTTTTTTCTTTTGCCCGTGTGTGTGTGTGTGTGTGTGTGTATTTTTTCTTTTTTTTTTAAGCCGTGTGCGTGCTATCAAGTACCTGTGAATTCATTCCATTCTTGATAATATGTAGATTTGTAAAACATATGTATATATATATATATATATATATATATATATATATATATATATATATATATAATAATAATATATAATAATATATAATATATATGCACTAGATGCAAATAGGGCACGTGAATTGTCATTAGAAGAAATTTCCTATTGTTTTATTACTTCATTAAATATATGTCATATTTCGTACGGTTGTATAAGAATTAATTTTATTATTACTTTCTCTTACCATTTACTATTCTTCTTTTTTTTTTTTTTTGTTTCTTTTGGTTAAAATTAAATACTAGGACAATTTGGAAATAATACATCGATCGTTTACAATTTTTCTTTAATAGACGCCAGATGATTATTAATATTACATTAAATTTTCACCTTGTATAAAATGCATTTCTCTTTCTCTCTCTTTCTCTCTCTCTCTCTTTATATATATATATATATATATATATATATATATATATATATATATATATATAAATATACGTCTAACATGTTAGATTGTTTCTAATACGCGTTTATAATACACGTTATATAAATTCGAACACTTGTAAACCTTGTCGAATAGAATTAGGACAGTTCGAAAATACGTACGAGTTACCTCGAAGGGAAAGAACCAATTTCTTATTTTTTTTTTTTTGTTTTTTTTTTTCAGAGGACCTCGCAAAATTTATTCGATGCTCTGTGCGCGTGTGCGCGCGCGCGCGTTTGTCGGAAAACAATGCAGTCGGCGGCCCTGCAACGGATCAACAAGGAGAACGCAGGAGGATGAGGAGTATGAGGAGAAGGAGGAGGGGGAGGAGGAGGAGGAGGAGGAGGAGGAGGAGAAGAAGTGTCCGAGGAGGGACGGTCACGGCTGGAGGCACATCCGTCCTCGCGAGTGCACGCACGCGTGCACTCATCTACGAGATGCGTTGCAGTTGCGCGCTTGCTCTCTGTTATTATACATTGCGTTAATTTCCGCAAGTTGAATTAGAATCCCTTAGTGAGCGAACGAATAATAGTAATAATAATAATAATAGTAATGATAATAATAATAATAACAATAACGATAACGATAATAATATTAATGACGATAATGATGATGGACATTCGTTCGAACTCGATTTAACCCTTTTGCTTATCAAACATTTAATACATCTTTTCTTTTCCTTCCTTTTCTCAATGTTTTTTTTTTTTTAATACCTCTTTTATTTCTTTATTTATTTATATATATATATATATATATATATATATATATATATATATATTTTTGTGTAGATATATTCGTTCCAATCATTCGAATTTAACGAACTTACATACGTTCGACTTGCTTTTTGCAACGTTACATACATTCACACACACACACACACACACACACACACACACATATATATATATATATATATATATATATATATATATGTTTTTTCTTATTTTTCGGTTCACATTTCGTTCTAATTATAATCCATCGATTTATTATGGACACGTTAATAATCCTCTTTGCAACGTTTTCTTTCATATAACAACTTTTCCTTTTTTTTTCTTTTTTCTTTTTTCTTTTTTTCTTTTTTTTCCCTCTTCGTTTTCATTCTCGTTCGCATATTGTTCCAATTAGACTTAGATCGGTTTACCTGTCGATTTCGTTAATACGCAATACGCTCCCCTTTTTTACCAGCCACCCCCAACCCCGTCCGATACTTCTTCCTCCCTCACTTTGTCTCGCAACGTATCCTTTCAATTTTTATTGATCCATCGAATTTACGTCTAACTCGTTGATATTCCATTCTCCGCGAACGTTTGCTATTCGTAAAGGAATTTTTTTTTTCTTGTTCCTTGTTGTTGCTATTTTATTTTCCTTTCTATTTGTAATATTTCGTTACAATTACAATTATCTCCTCGATATTTTTCGTCGAATTCGTTACCAACACTTTTTCTCATTTTCTATTTCTTCCTCTTCTTCTTATTCTTCTTTCGATCCCACACCCTCGTACTTTTCACAAACGTTTTTGTATTACCAATTTAATTATTATCGCGATTAATATCGACTAATAAATACTTTAGATTTTTTTTATCTCTCTCTCTCTCTCTCTCTCTCTCTCTCTTTCTCTCGATAATCGATATCGTTTAGATATCCAACGATCACGGTCAAAATCGTTTGCCAAAAATATTATAAATTGATAGACGAGCCTCTCAAGAGGATCGGTAGATTACCGATCGATCTATATAACAATCGATATTCAATTTATCGAACGATACAATACGATACTATACGATACGATACGATGCGATGCGATACGATACGATACCATACGTTATCGTCCCTGGCATATTAAAACCAAAAACACAACAGTCGAAATAATAGAACGGAGGATAATTCGCGATGGGGGTTATTTTGATACGAGCTGCCCGAATCCAAACTCATTATGATAAAATAAACGCTTGGGATATCGTCCTGGCTCGTGCAATACACGCCATAAAAGCACGCACACGCATTTTCATTGTTTTGCTTGTATGTGTGTGTATACATATATATATATATATATATTCATGTAAATACATATGTACGTGTATATACATATATATATGTGTGTGTATATACGTATATACGTATATAGACAATAAACGTGAAAACTAACTGAAGGGTATACACCAATCTTCTGCAATATCCCTATCCCTTAACCCGCGTGTACAGTTTCGCGATATTTACGGATGAAAATTAATTGACAAGCTTGAATGGCGTCGAAGAAAAAAAAAAGAAATATTAATCGGCCATATTGAAAAATCATTTGAAAACTTTTCGACGAATCCGTATATACGACATATCGTACGATTGGATTGTACATTTTTTAAAACTTATCCTCTCTCTCCTTCTCTCTCTTTTATTCTTCTTCCTTTTCACTCTCAAAATCGATCTCAAAATCTATCTTCGATAAAAAAAAAAAATTCAAATGGCGATCGAATGGGATAGCCGAGGAATTTTATCAGGTGCGCATCTTATTCGTTGAACATAAGTAAACGATTAACTATACCAAAGACCCGATACCATCATTTGCTCGAGAGAAGATAAAAGAGAGAAAAAGAGAGAGAGAAATAGTTGGTAGAGAGGAACGTTTTGATAAAGTCCAAGGAAAACGGAAAGTCGATTCCTCCTCGTCGTCGTCGTCGTCGTCGTCTCCTCTGAGCGAAGTTTGCGGAATCGATTCATAGTGCCGGCTTAAAGCGACGGATTCTCTGCGTTTAAGAAGTTCGAGAAGTTTTCAAGATGAAGAAAAGAGTAAGAGACGGTGAGTGATAGAAAAAGACGGAAAGATAGAGAGAGAGAGAGAGAGAGAGAGAGAGAGAGGTTGGAGTTGCGCAGCATCCAACGAACGCGGTTGGCAATTTCGCCGTTGGATTTACTGTCCGAACCGTAGAGGAGGTATTACTTTTCGCGGAGGAAATTCCAGAGGCTAACGCCGCTCCTAACGCGCATACCATAATGATCGCCTTCGACGTTTTTTGCTTGGAAGTTCGAAACGCGAGACGAGAAGAGTGGTTAGGATCCGGGGGAGGGGAAGAATCCCGATGATCTTCCAAGAGAGAGAGAGAGAAAGAGAGAGACTTGTGCCGCTTGGAACGTTCGTAGATGTCTCAGCATACTCTCTCTCTCTCTCTCTCTCTCTCTCTTTCTATCTTTCTATCTTTCTCTCGCTGTCTATCCATCCATCCATCCATCCATCCATCTGTCTCTATCCTTCTAAACTCACTTTTCGAAGTGAGAAAGATTCGACGAGTCCTACTGACGACTACTATCCTTTTCTCCTTAGGACGACGATCAGCCGAAGGCTCTTGCTAAGTCTTTACCAACCGTTAAATCGTTTACAACCTCGTACCTTGTAAACGAAGGGAACACCCGGGTAGAGAGAGAGAGAGAAAGAGAGAGAGAGAGAGAGAGAGAGAGAGAGAGAGAGGAGGTTTAGCTAGCTCGTCTTTGTAACAGCACCAACAGCATCCTCTCTCTCTCTCTCTCTCTTTCTCTCGGTCTGTCTCTCTTTATCTCTCTCTATCCTTCTACTCTCGTCTTCTCTCGTCGTTAATGATGACCGACGAGGAGAACACAGAACGACGTTCCGCGTGATCCTTCGACGACTATAGTGTTATAGGTACTACCAGCAAAATTGTGGCGTATAAAATCGCACGAGAGAGAGAGAGAGAGAGAATGAGAGAGAGAGAGAGAGAGGGAAAGGGTTCGGAATCGATTGATCTATTCTATTAGTCCTAGTGGATAGAGATAATCCACCTCCCCCTTCTCCCCCAACTCCTCTTTTCCGTACTCTCTACCATTCGTGAATACTCGCGCGTGTTTGTGTATCCACCACGTGTGTCTATATATATATATATATATGTATATGTTTGTGTGTGTGTGTGTGTGTGTGTGTGTGTGTATGCGAACGTAATAACACGCACTCATGCGTTCGCGCTCACGCACTCGCGCGCACTTTATTAGAACGTGGAAGTAAGTAGCCGTTTCCGTGCTATTACCGATGAGAAAGATTAAGTGAGATAGAGTGAGATAGAGACTGTGCGGGGACGGCTGGGATACATAGAAATAAAATTAGAAATCGGTTCGGTTCTTTGATTGCGTGCGATAAGCGCATAAACCACGGCCATCTTCTTCCTCTCCTCCTCCTCCTCCTCCTCCTCCTCCTCCTCCTCCTCCTCCTTTTCCTCTTCTTCTAATTTTTCTTTCTTCCTTTTTTCTCTCCTCTTCCTCTTCCTCTTCCTCCTCTTCGTTCTCGTTTTTTTTTCCTTTATTTTTTTCTTTTTTTTTTTTTTTTACTTTAATAACCATCTTTCTCTCGTCAACTTTTTTCTGCAATTTTTTTTTCTCCTTTCTTTCTTTCTTTCCTCTTTTTCTCCCTTTCCTTCTTTTTTCCTTTTCCTTCGTTTTTTTTTTCCTCTCCCTCCCTCTCTCTCTCTCTCAATTCTTTTTTCCCTTTTTCTTTTCTCCTCTCCTCTCCACTCTTCTTTTCTTTTCTTTTCTTTTCTTTTCTGTTATGCTCCAACCTCTACACCTTTTCCTACTTTTACGGCTAGCTAGCAGCTACCGTGCGAGCTGGTTGGTGGTAACCGTCGTATTCGTCGTACCCGCTTACCACCACCACCACTCTTTATTCACCTTATATATACACACGTTCATGCAGGATGAATCACGCGAACTAGCTTGGCTACGACTATGACTAATTATATCTCTCTGTGGGTTCATACATCGTTCGAGCGGAATAAGAATAGCGGGCCATATGGAAAAAGAAAAAGAAAAGAAAAAAAAATTATTATTCGCGATCTCGGAAATATTGGGTATAGCAACGACCAATGGGAAAAATCTTTTACGAGATTTTGAGTCTTGTTTCGACGTTTCTTTTCTCTCTCTCTCTCTCTCTCTCTCTCTCTCTCTCCCTCTTTTTTTTTATTTATCAGAACTCGTACGTGAAATCGTCGTCGCGTAAGAAAAAAAAAGAAAAACAAAGTATCATCGTCCTCCGACGATTTCTTCGTTGATAATAAAAATAAACAACGTGTACGTAGGAAACGCGTGGTTTCGACGGAGGGAGGAGGTTGGGGTGGAGAGGGTGGTCGGAAGAATGGCGGAAAACAAAGAGAACGATGAGTTTCGTTATGTCGCAGCAAGCGAAACGGTTTGCCGATCCAACGTATTCCTACGTTCCCTTTGGATGTTCCTTAAGGGACGAGGCGAACGTATGAATGGGCCTGTATCTGTGTGTGTGCGTGTGTGTGCGTGTGTGTGTGCGCGCGCGCGCGCGCGTAGATAAGGAGAAGGGAGAGAAGATGTGAACGGGAAGGGTAGTAAACTTCGGGTTATTATTATATCGGAAATAAATAAAAACGAGCGTTCGGATTTATTACCGTCGAATCAGTCAAAGTTGTAGATACTTTAGGTAGGTAGGTAGGTAGGTAGGTAGGTAGGTAGATAGGTAGTTAGGTAGGAGAACAACACTCGGTTGCTAAGTCCGTTGAATATTACGGCCTTCCTGTAGTTCGTGAACGATGCGTATCTCGCAATTTCCAGGAAAGCTAATTGCCCACGCATTTGGTGCGCGTAAGGAGCGCGTGCGCGAATTAGTTCTCCTGCGAACCAAAAGAGAGAGAAATAAAAAAGAGAATAAGAGAAGAAGAATAGAATGGAATGAAAGAAATAAAGAAAGAATTTTATTCGGGCTTCGTCGAGTTGAAGTTAATTTTTCAAAATGGTGGACTTCATCCTATCACTTCCAACGTTCGGTCTTTTAATTACGAGCTTATATATACATATTTTATATATATAAATATATATATATATATATATATATATATATATAATTTCTTTTTTTTTTTTTCTACATACATATTTTATATATATATATATATATATATATATATATATATATATATATATATAAATGTATGTATATTATAACTATACACCGCTAGTCGTTTCTTCTCTTCTTAAGCAAGCAAGCAAGCAAGCAAGCAAGCAAGCAAGCAGGCAAGCAAGCAAGCAAGTAAGTAAGCGAGCAAGTCAAATTATAGGTCTTCGAGAAACTCATTAAACGCATCTCCCGTTAGCCCTCTCAGACCGGCGCGGTTCTTCTCTTACGAACAATGCCCTCTTCTTCTTCTTCTTCTACTTCTACTTCTTCTACTTCTACATCAACTTCCACTAGTTCTACTTCTTCTAAGTCTCTACATCCGAAATCCCCTCCTTTTGATCTTATATACTTCTTATCCTTCGATACGTTTTATAACCGTTGTTATAATGCTCCTTATATAGCTCGATGTTTATTTATTCACTCGCTCGATCATTTATTTATTTATTACCTCTTAACCATCTTCCTCCCAATTCCATCCCTCTCTTCCACCCTCCCACCAACCCTCCTTAACCTCCCTGCCCTAACCTGCCCCAACCTCTATCTATATCCTTCTCTTCGATACACTCCGAATATTTAATCCAGTTATCACGTCCAACGTGTCACGTATTTTCGTTACTACAATATATATACACATACATCTCACTCGGCTTTTCATTTATTTTTATTTATTTATTTGTTTGTTTGTTTGTTTGTTTGTTTGTTTGTTTGTTTGTTTCTCTTCGCCCACCCCGGCCACCTATTCGCACTAAATCTTCCTTCGTCCGATACGTCCCAAAATTTCATTCGTTCGTTATTACATATACATATATATATATATATATATATACCCAACGCTTACACGTAACTTTTATTCTTGTAATATATCGTAGGTTAATTTATTCATATTATTAATTTATTTATTTATTTATAACTTGTAAATGCGCCAAAATTTCGACTCGTTTGATAGACGAGAAAAGCTTCGGACCGATATATTCATGGGTTAGCATATATACATAGGTAGCTTCATACTGGCCTACATTTCTGTTCGTTCGTTCGTTCGTTCGTTCGCTCGCTCGCTCGCTAGCTAGCTCGTCGTTTCAGCAGATTTTGTATAATTAATATCGACAAGGCACGAAGCACGACGAGAAGGAGAGAAGAGAAGGAGAAAAAGAGAGATAGAGAGAGAGAGAAAGAGATAGAGAGATAGATAAATAGATGGACGGATAGATTGATAGATTTAGATAGATAGATAGATAGATAGATAGATAGATAGCCGGTTAAAGTCGAAATTAAAATAACCAATGTGTCATTTACTTAAGAATCATTTTTTTTACGGTACAAAAGTATACTTAGCTTAGATCCTTTATATTAAATATATATATATATATATATATATATATATATATATATATATACACATAATATATATGCCTGATTATTTCAAGCAATCTTAAACGATTCTATTAAATATTACAATGAATGATCATATTAAATAACTTTTCAAAGTAAAATATAAATCTTTCATATAATCGTATATAACCGGATACACGTAGTAAATATATATACAAACATATATAATATACATATATACAAACATATATAATATACATATATGTAATATAGACGTATATGCGAATGTATAAATTTAAACGTAGGTAGAAACATCGGAGATTGAAAAAATCTTTGCGATTGACTGGTCGGTTAAAAATATACCACATGTATCAGAATTAATAAAACGAAGAGAGAGAGAAAGAGAAAGAAACAGACAGACAGACAGACAGACGGACAGACAGCGAGAGACAAAGAGAGAGAGAGAGACATATTCAATTTGTCCTTAAGTAAGAGTGACAAAATAGACAGATAACAGGACGATGAAATAAAATAAGAAGAGAAACAATGGGACACAGAGAGTCCGTATGTCTGTCCGTGTACATCTCTCTCTCTCTCTCTCTCTCTCTCTCTCTCCCTCTCTATCTCTCTCTCTCACTATAAAAGAGAGAGAAAGAGAGAGAGAGAGAGAGGAGGCAGAAATAATTATTCCACGAGTGGGTACGCGTATCGAACCGACGCGAGGTGAGGTCACCGAGCGGTTATCAGGCCACAGGTCCAATCAATTACGATGTTGTGCATGCAGCCTACTGTACCTGCCGTCGCGGCGGCGGCGTCCCTGCACATCAGCGCAACTCCATCGGAAATCAATGAAATCCGCCAAAAACTATTCCGTTATTGATACACCGCAGTTTAAATAGCATCTCCGCGCGCCGGCTGTTTCTAACCGTCCTCGTACAGCCATATCGTACATACATACGTAGGGTTACGTACCTACCTACCTACCTACCTACCTACCTACCCACCTACCTACCTACCTACCTACCTATCCACCCGTCTACGTATCCTATGATTGTATGTACTACGTACGTGTGTGTGTGTGTGTGTGTAACTACATATGTATGTATGTATTACGTACGTATGTGTATATACGTATATACATACTACGATACGAAATCGTTCGTTCCCGATAAACGAGAACGAACAAGACGCCATATTACCCGCCAATACAAATTGTTCTCTTTTTTTTTCTCTCTGTCTCTCTCTCTCTCTCCTCTCTCTTTCCTTCGTTTTTCCTCCTTTCTTCTTTTTTTATACATTTTATTTCGCTATTTGGTGTTTTTTTTTTTATTTTTCTCTCTCTCTTTATATATATATATATATATATATATATATATATATATATATATATATATATATATATACATCATCATCCCTCACCATTTACAAGAGAATAATCGTCTAGCTCTACCCTATTCGCGTATTGTTTCATTCATTCGTTTGTTCACTCGTTAATTTATTTATTTATTTATTTATTCATATATTCGTTCTTTTTTCTTATTTTTTTTTTTTTTTCCTTTATTTACACGCAACGAGATCGATCGAACGTAGAAATACGCGTTCGTGTGCGTCGCTCCGTTCTTTCAATTTTTTTGTTTTGTTTTTTTTTTCGTTTTCTTTTCTTTCTTTTTTCGTTTTTTTTTTTTTGCTTTGCTACCATTCGATTCTTTAACGCTCTATTTAACGTGCATCGGCACGGTGACCGACGATTGAAACGAGGGACACAATCCTCAACCGATTCGAATGATCTTCGCTTTCGTATTTCGGTATTCGTCGGTTCGAAGAGTTTAATTAATTAATCAGCATTCGTTTAATAAACCACAGCGGAGATCGATTGTCTTCCTGTATTCCGGTTCTCCTGTCGTTTCTTCTCTCTCTCTCTTTTTTTTTTTTTTTTTATTTGTTTTCTTCTTTATTCCTTTCCTGTCATTTTTCTCTTACTCTTTTTCGTTCCATTTCCTTTTCCGATTTATTCCTGGGATGGATTAATTGAATTAGGGTAACCGAGATGTTTGTCGTTCGAGTAAACGAGATTATCGATTATCTGTTCTTTATTCTTCTTCTTCTTCTTCTTATTTTCTTTCTTTTTTTCTTTCTTTCTTTATTATTTAATATATGCGTAAACGTTATTGTTAAAACGTGATTCCGTCCGAATTATATTTTCAATTCTATTACATTATCGTTTAGTAAATTCGATTTGTCGTTTATTTAGAAACGGTTACCGCGAAATTATCGATACGAAAATGGGTCAATAATTATAATCGCGTAACACCGTACAACAACCACTACCGGGTGGGTACGTAAATATCGAAAAACGAATCCGACAATCTGCTTCGGTGGTCGTGCCTTTTTCCTTCTTCTTCTTTTTAATTTTTTCTCCTTTTTCTTCTTTTTTTTTTTTTTTCATTCACGTCGAACGTTAATTTTTTTTTCTCTTTATTTTCCTTTTTTTTTTATTGACTCGTTACCAATAATCCAAAGCTTAGATTTATCAGCGGAATTATATTATATTTATCTTTCGATAAGTAAGTACGTGTAACAATCTATTGGATCGAGAGCTCGAAGAAAAATATTTCCCGATGAAATAAAACAAGGCTAGGATACATCGAAGGAATAATAAATACATTCTCACATTTACGTATTTTATAAATTACACTACCTTTTGTATCTCTCTCTCTCTCTCTCTCTCTCTCTCTCTCTCTCTCTCTCTCTCTCTCTCTTTCTCTTTTTCCTTCTGTTATTGGCTTTCATTATATGTACTTAACACACACAGTAAGTACACGTGTCAGAATTGGTTATCGATACGATAGATAGAAATAACGGGGAGAAAGCGATATCATAATCGAGCATATAACATTTCGTCCCTTAATAGTTTTTAATCATTAACTTAATCGATAATAATATGGCCGCTTTTAAAACCGCGTAATATATTATCGAAACTATACGAACGATTTTCTCTTTTCTTCTCTCTCTCTCACACACACACACACACACACACACACACACAGACACAGACACAGACACACACTCTTTTTCTCTCTTTACGCAGCAGTTGCTCTCGCTTAACGAATACCTAACGACACGTCTACTGCTTCAAAGCGTGTGTATATATATATATATATATATATATATATATATATATGTATGATGTATGTATATATGTGTATATATATATATATATATATATATATATATATATGTATACATAACTATATAGTACCCACGTTGCATTATAAAATATCCACAAAGAGCTTCGCGCGATAACGCACGCCCGCGGCCGCGATAAGTGATTTTATCTGCCCGACTAATTTTACATCGCCTATACCCGCCCCCTCCTCTCCCTCCCCTCCCCTCAACCTCTCCTCAGCCCGCTTTTTCCACCCACCGTCGGTCGGATTCTCTCTTCCGAAACAACGATCGTCCACAAATGTCCTCTCCGATCTCTCGTAATAAATATATTCTGAATGAAAAAGATTAAAAGATAATATAAATAAAAAAAAAAATATATACATACATATACATATAGAAAGAAAGAGAAGGAGCGAGATAGTAAGTATGTGTATGTGTGTGCGTGTTTGTGTGATAGAGAAAAATGAAAAATCTCGAACGAGATTTATCAGAAAGGAGAAAGGACAAAGGAAAGAAATAAAGGAAGAAAATGATTTTCACGTATGAAAATCAACTTTCCCTCTGCGTTAATATTCCACCTACCTCCCTTGCCACCCCCCGTTTTACCACCACCACCTCCTATTCCTCTTCCCTTCGCCTACAACCCCCTCTCCCCCCTCCCTCCCATCAACCCAGCCCATGCTCATAGGGAAAGGCTTTAACACTCTCTCTCTCTCTCTCTCTCTCTCTCTCTCTCAGGAGAGCCGCGCAAAAATAATCCAAAATAAGTCGGCGGTATCGATCGGTGGATATGGCGAAAAAAGGAAAGAAAGAAAGGTCTCTCTACGAAACAGAAAAGGGAGAGAGAGAGAGAGAGAGAGAGAGAGAGAGAGAGAGGGAGGAAGAGAGAGAGTGGCATAAGCGAGGGTGGTAGCGGTTGGCTACTAGCGTGTGTGTTGCAGTGCACGCTAACGTTACCCCCGGTATAAACGTTGGATACACGCTGATGTTCGCTTCTAACCGTTCCAACCTCTCTCTCTCTCTCTCTCTCTCTCTCTCTCTCTCTCTCTCTCTCTCCTTGCAAACCCTTCGAGCTCGCCACCCACCCTTTTACTCCTCCGCCCGTTACCGTCCGCTCTTATATTTCGTTTATCAGGCTTAACATGCGACTTCTCTCCACCTACCAGCCGCCATTCGAGCTCGCTTGCGGTTTCGCGGAAAACGATTTCGAGCTTGCTTGGTCGAAAGGGGTGGGTGGATGGGTGGGCGGGTAGGCGGATGGGTGGTTGAGTCGAGTTGGGTTTGGTTCGGGTTGAGTTTCAAGGGATTCAGGCTTGGTGGTCGTTGGTCGGTCCAAGAGAAAATAGGGAACGAAAAATGGCGGAGGAAGGAAAATTCGTCCTTCCCAAAGAGAAAAGAGGTCTTTTCGTTTCTTCTTCTTCTTCTTCTTCTTCTTCTTTCTCTTGGCCGCTTCTTTCGATTTTTTCTCACTCCGTTGCTCTTTTTAACGTTCAATCGATCGAAACGATTCGTGAATTATTGTCGGGTGTACGAAAAAAAAAAAAAAAAAAAAAGAAAAGAGAAGGAAAAATGGTATTTCAATTAATCGTTGTAAAGGCAAGAAGAAAACGAGAGAACAAAAAAAAAATATAAAAACGGGCGTACGCGTACTCGTCTGCTCAGCCAAGCCATCCTCCATTTGGTGGTCATCTCGTTCGATCGTTTGCATACTTTTTTGTTATGTTCGTTTGTTCGTTTTTTGGTTTATTTGTTTGTTTTCTTTTTCTTTTTTATTTATTTACAATTCCCTCACCTCTCCTCAAAATTCGACAAATACGACGATGGAAGTTCTTGGAGATACCCGTTCGAACCACTTCGCCCTTATCCTCTTATTATTATACGGTTGAAGTGCGTAAAGTTTCGATCGTTCGTTCCTTCGTTCGTTCGTTCGTACGTTCGTTCGCTTAGTCGTTTGCTCTCCATTTTCGCTGAGAAACTTTTTAAGGTATTACAAATCCCGAAACGTGTTGCAGCTCTTTAAAGATGTTCAGATATCTCGAAGAAGAAGAAGAAGAAGAAGAAGAAGAGAAAGAAAGAGAGAGACAGATATAACTTGAAGAAGAAACTCTCTCTCTCTCTCTCTCTCTCTCTCTCTATCTCTATCTCTATCTCTCTCTATCTAACTGCTCGTAAAGAGGAAGAGAGAGAAAGTTTCATAGTCGTGTGAACTACACCGAACGGAAAACTTTTACGTATCTGCGTTGGATATCGAAATTAAATGGTATAACGTGTCAAATTAATAACGATTCGAAGGATCCCTTGGAAATTCAAAAATTCGACACGAGAAATTTATTTTTATTTTATAACACTGGCAGAGTATAGGGAAACTGGGGAAGAAAGAGGGAAAGGTGAAAAGAGAAAATGTTTCGTTCGCGTTCGATCGCATAATTGAACGAACGCATCGACGATTATCGATCGTCGTCGCGTCGTCGACGAAAGACGATCTGTTTTATTCAAAAAAAAAAAAAAAAAGAAAAAAATTCTGAGAGTGTCTGAGGAGTTCTGAGAGAGTAACGAGGAAATAGTGTCCGGCGAATTTATTGTCGTCTATAAATAAATAAATAAATAAATAAATAAATAAAAAATGAACTAAATCGTTCGTATACGTGGTGACAATTAAATATGTATATTAACGTAGATAATTCTACTACGTCGATTTATATATCGTCGTCGAACGATCGACGGGGATGGTTTTCTATTTTTCGAAAAAAAAAAAATAAAAATGAAAAGAAGAAAAAGGGAAGGAGGACGGATAAGACGACGATAAGGGAAGGGAAAGTGAAGGGAGGAAGAAATGAAAACGAGGAGAAACGAAAGAAAGACAAAGAGAAAAAAGGCGGGTGGGTGAGGGGAGGGGAGGGGAGGAGGGGAGGGGAATTCACGAGATTAACTCCGACCGCTTTGGCATCATGGATAATGGAAAGATTACGAATTAATGGAGCGTAAAACGGTACGCCCGTTGGCCGATGGCCGCCGATGGACGCCGATGGACGCCGATGGACGCCGATGGACGCCGATGGACGCCGTTGGACGAGGTCCATTTTAAAGCGTAACCAAGCGACACACGTCATGCGTAAGAAATTATTAACGATTGTCGCGATGGCGACAAACGCGCTAACGTTATACTCTTAAAATATCGGCCATCGATATCCGCATTAACTATTAATCGTCCTAACACAACGTCCGAGATATATTTACAGGAGAGAGAGAGAGAGAGAGAGAGAGAGAGAGAGAAGAAAAAACGAGAGCACGATATCTATTTGCACGATTTTCTCTCTCTCTCTT
>OU426996.1:9412677-9422677 GCA_911387935.1 Dolichovespula saxonica
GAGAAAGAGAGAGAGAGAAAGAGAGATGTAGAGGCGGCTCGTTCGAGTTGTCGAAGGAGTTGTAATGCCGCTCTGGTACACGTGCGCCCGCGTGAAATTAATCAAAAGCAAAGTAGAGGGATACACGCCGTCCACCTCTCGGCAGCTCTCTCAGAGATTAAATTCTTCTTTTTCTTCCTCTTCCTCCTCCTCTTCTACTTCTTCCTCTACTTCCTCTACTTCTTCTTCTTCTTCTTCTTCTTCTTCATTTTCTTCGACACACCTCTCTCTCTCTCTCTCTCTCTCTCTCTCACTCTCTCACTCTATTTCTCAATACTCTCGTGCTTTTATCCTCCTACTTCCTTTGACTTCCTGCGTCATTGCGAAGGCGGCTGACGCGATCGAAGGGACGAGGAGTACCGTGAACTAAAGGTTATCTCATTCCCTCTCTCTCTCTCTCTCTCTCTCTCTATATATATATATATATATATATATATATATATATATATATATCTTAGCTCGATCATAAATTCTACTCCTTCCTTTTGTTTGCGAGAGGGAAAGAAAAAAAGAGGGAAGAACGAAGAAGGGAAGAAACAGAAAAAAAAAGAAGAAGAAGAAGAAAAAAAAGAAGAAGGAAAGAGGAACAAAAAAAAAAAAAAAGAAAGAAAGAAGGAAGTCAAGATAGGACTAACGAAGGCGGACACGCGGAAAACGACGTCATCGTGAACTATTATTTTTAACGTTACGTGCTAAGCGATCTTATCTCTCTCTCTCTCTCTCTCTAACTCTCTCTCTCTCTCTCTCTCTCTAACTCTCTCTCTCTCTCTCTCTCTCTCTCTCTGTCTCTGTCTATCTTACTTTGTTAAAGAAGAATTGAATTTTCATGCGAAACGTATATAGCCGATCGATAACCGTTCGATATAATACGACTCTAACGACCTTTCGATACCTACCTAACTATTGCGTTGATATCAAAGAGAAAGAGAGAGATAGAGAGAAAAAATAGTGTGTGTGTGTGTGTGAGAGAGAGAGAGAGAGAGAAGACCAAAGAACATAAGAACTCATCGTCTTATGGACATTGTACGTCAGTTCGCATTATTATTCGAGACCTTGCGATATTAATGCGTTATATACCGTTCTATAGAGAGTAAAGGAGAGAGAAAGAGAGAGAGAGAGAGAGAGAGAGAGGAGAGAATATCGACGTAGGTTTTACGTGAAACCACGATGAACTTCTGACGAATGACGATTATGATAGATATATAGATGTTTTATTCGATAGTATAGATACGCAACGAAGAACCTATGTTTGTACCTTATCCATCATATATCGCAAAAGTTACTTTTATTATTACAATCTGTTAAACGTGTCGTCCATTTGCTATCGTTTTATATAAATATTTATTACGTAGATGATATATATATATATATATATATATATATATATATATATATATATACATATATTTAAAAAATCTGATATATATGTATGTATGTATGTATGTATGTATGTATGTATAAATATATAGAATTGTGATCATTAGATATCCGTATGATACAAAAATATAATTACGCTATTGCATAATAAAAATAATGGATTTTGAAAATCGATAAAACTTTGACGTCCAACGACATCGATTTATTATACGTACGTACGTAGATCATTGTCGCATGCTTGTAACCGTTAACCGTTTTAAATATACATTCGCAAAACCTCGGTCAATAACCTATTTATAATATACATACTAAAAATCAGTAATAACAACAATTATTATTATTATTATAATAAAGAAGTTTGATGTAATCGACGGAACTTTTTTCGTCAATTTCATTTCATCGTATCTAACACACACTCTCGACCGTGGTATCCAATAATCTTCTTCGTCGTATTCTTCGAATGGCAAAGAGAAAAAAGAGAGAGATAGAGAGATACAGAGAAGAAAAAGAAGAAAAAATTATAAATGAATATTATAAATAGATAAATAAAAAAAATCGAACGAACGAACGAACGAACGAACGAACGAACAAAAAAAAGAGCAAGAACAAAAGAAAGGAAGAGGAAAAGCACGACAAGGAACGTTTCCCTTTTACTCTTTGTCAATTTTTCTTTTATTACCTATCCTCCCTACCTCCTAACCCCTCCCCGCCCTACCCCACCACCACTTGGCTTACAACCGTGTACAGTCAACTAATAAACTTCGACTTCCTGTCCGTTCCAAAGGCTACGTATACATATAAACATATACATACATATACACATATACATACATATACATACATATACATATATATTATATATTATATATACATAAACACGTGTAAGCGTAGAATGTACATCTACACGGTACATCTACGAAGGCGCTCATCATTCAGTATGGATAAAAGTGAATCGATAATGATACGCACTCGAGAAAAATGGCGCATCGTTGGCAAGCCCACCCTCGTTCACCCTTTCACTACCTACCACCACCCATCCATCGAGCCTCGAACCCCTCCTCTCACTCTCTCACCCTCCCTCTAACCACCAACAACTCATCCCATCCTCTCTCTTTCCATCACCTCTCTCTCTCTCTCTCATTTGAACCTCGCCGGTGGTACGCGTCGTGGTGCAAAACCCCATCCTCCCTCCCCTCTCTCTCTCTCTCTCTCTCTCTCTCTCTCTCTCTCGTGGGAATAGCGACGCGGCGCGTCGAACGTTCCGACAGATAACCGCGTTACGATTTACCTCGAAACCGGTGTCAGTTTCGTTTCGAACATAATAATGGCGTTGGTTGTCGATTTCGTAGTGGTAATGCACCACAGTCGATTTGAAATCGAAAATGGCCCGACGTGTGTGTACTCCCACCCTTCCACCCTCCCTCCCACCCCTCCCATCCGTTCCGTTCCGTTCCGTTCCGTTCCGTTCCGTTCCCTTTCTTATTTCTTTTCTCCGTTCTTTTTTTTCTTTTTTTTTCTTTTTCCTTTTTCTTACTTTCTTTACCCCGCGTTGTTTTCTCCTTTTCTCTCGTCCCTTTTTTTCCTCTTTCCCTTCTTCACCCTCCTCTTCCCTCGCTCCCCGAATCCACCCTTTTATTTCGTTGCTCATTTCGTTTACGTTCGTCATACTCTACCGATTTGCGGATGGTCGTCGTCGTCGTCGATTCGCGCGAATTTCGATCGATCGATCGATCGATAAATCGATCTATCGAACGTTGAAAGATCGAATCGATTTGCGCTCAAATCGTGTATGTTGCAAATGGAAAATTTCCTTTTTCCAAACGAATCGAATTTTTTCCTCGAGATTTTTCTTCCTCGTTTTTTTGTTTTATTTTTGTTTCTTGTTTTTTTTTTTTTTTTGTTTTTTGTTTTTTGTTTTTGTTTAAGCTGTCCCATCGGAAATAAATCGATTCTTTTTTCTTTTGTTTTTTTCTTTTTTTTTTTTCCTTTATACTTTCATATAGGACGTATTCGTGCAGTACACGCGAGCGCACGCATAAACGTATATAAAATTGGGGCGCGTCGAATTTTTACGGAAAAAATTTTTCTTCCTCTTCCCTACCATCAACAATATACCCAAGTACGTTAACAATACTCATTCTACCGATTCCCTTCCCCAATATATATCGATTCACTCTAATAATCGTTCTTCGTTTCACGGCTATCTACGAATCATGTCAATTTTAATCGAATTAATATCAACGATACGTACTCGGTTATGGAACTTCTCACGTTGGTCACGTTTCTCGAACTTCCTTTCTTTTTTTTTTTTTTTTCTTCTTTGGAACGAACACACACACACACACGTATAACAATTAATTTGGAACTATAGTACCGTCGCGCGGTTTTAAAAATAAAAAAAAAAAGAATTAAAAAAAGGAAGAAAGAAGAGGAAGAGGAAGAAAAGAGAATGAGAAAAAGACAA
This sequence comes from Dolichovespula saxonica, assembly GCA_911387935.1. Taxonomy (NCBI): domain Eukaryota; kingdom Metazoa; phylum Arthropoda; class Insecta; order Hymenoptera; family Vespidae; genus Dolichovespula; species Dolichovespula saxonica. The sequence goes on from OU426996.1 coordinate 9,416,558, forward strand.
ATAGGAGAAAGAAGAGGAAGAGGAAAACAAAAAAGAAGGAAAAGAGAGAAAGGAAAAATGTATTAAACACTTAAAATGATCGAGCAACGTTATCCAGGAGACAGGTAGATAGGTAGGTAGGTAGGTAGGTAGGTAGGTAGGTAGGTAGGGTTAAAGTTACGCAGCATAAGCGGCACACAGCAGATAGACAGACAGAGAGAGAGAGAGAGACAGTGAGAGAGAGAAAGAGAGAGTGAGAGAGTGAGAAGGATGGAGTGAAGGGTGGGGGGTGGGGAGGAGACCCCGTCGGCGTTGGTAGCAAGAACGCACCGTCGATCTTGCAACAAATCTATTTCCACGACGTGCAAAAACAGAAGACACGCCGTGCTGGGTAATGAACTAATCTAGGGAGCTTCGTTCAGGGAGAGAACGACTGTTGATGCTCTGAGAGAGGACCAAAGACCAAGACAGACAGAGAGAGAGACAGAGAGAGAGAATGAGAGTAAGAGAGAGTGAGAGAGAGAGAGAGAGAGAGAGAGAGTGAAAAAGAAAGAGATAGTAGGAACGAAGCAGTAGTGGACGAGAAAGTGGCCGGAGGGGGTTGGTGAGGGGGAGGTTAGCGAGGGATGGAGGATGGAGGATGGAGGATGAGGGAGAGGTAGAGGTAGACAGAGATGGCGGAGGAAAGGAGTAAAGGACGAAGGACTTTTGCCGTGGACTTAATAACATGACTTTTTCCCTGGCAGCTTCAAGTAAACGTTCTTTAGAAAGAGAACGAGAGAGAAAATGGATAAAGAGAGAGAGAGAGAGAGAGAGAGAGAGAAGGGAAGATAAGGGGAAACGAACGAACAAAGGAAAGAGAGAGAGGGGGGGGACAAGTAGAAATAGATGAAAGAATATAATAAAGAGAGTAAGGTAGATAGAAAAAAAAAAGGAGTTTTTAAAGATACGTACGTACGTTTATATGTACGTTTATATGTATGTATGTATGTATGTACTTAGGTACATCGTAACACGCATAGTACTTGCTTATTTACTTACTTACATTTGACTTTTCGTCGAGCTCGATAATCATTAATACAAACTCTCTCTCTCTCTCTTTCTCTAATCGTGAAAGGAAACGTCCGGTGTCTTTTACAGTGGTAGTAGTATTATAGTAGTAGTAATAGTAATGATAGAATAGTAGTTATAGTAGTAATAGTAATAGTAGTAGTAGTAGTAGTAGGTAAATATGCAGGTGAGTATTTAGATATGGTCAGGGAGGAAAAAAGATGTAATGTCGATTTAACGAGTCTTAACGCATCAAACGTTCGACCAATGGAAATTACCGGATTTGCGACGTTTTACGAAAGTTCTTCTCTTCTTCTTTTTTTTTTTTTGGTTTTTTTTTTTTCGTTGTTAATAAAAAAAAAAAAGAAAATATTCGACACGGCAAAGAATTAAACGGGTAGATTGGGGGGGACGAATTTGTTGATTTATTATTTTTCTTTCCTCTTTCTTTTTTTTTTTTTTTTTTTTAATAAATCGACGTTTAAACGTTGTTACCGTTGATCCCATTGTTTGTCTCTCGACAGTGTCAAATCAATATTTGCTAATTATTATCTCCGATCACACGTTTCTTGCGATAATAATGAAATAACAATAATAATAATAATAATATATATATATATGTATTTCTGTCTCTTTCTTTCTTCCTTAGGTTATATGGGATCCCGTACAGAGCGTGGTATAAGTTTAATAACAATAGCCATGGATTCCCAGTCACCAGAACTGTCTGGCGCTGTCGGACTGTCATTATCTCGGCAAAAGGAGATACTCACGGCTTGTGGTGGTACGACGAGTTCTCCGGAGGATCGTTCTATCCTATTCTCTCTCTCTCTCTCTCTCTCTCTCTCTTTCTCTTTCTCTTTCTGAGTACAAGAGAGAGAGAGAAAGAGAGATAATTAGAGTCGCGAGGGTGGTCAGGTGCGGCATAATGCGTGACCACTGCGTAATACCGCCGACTTATTTCATCGCTAATCTCGAAAGTTGAAAGTCCTCTCTCTCTCTACATATACGTGTGTGTGTGTGTGTATGTGTGTTCGTACGTATGTGCGTGTGTAGGTGCGTATTTATGTTTGTTCGTTTGTGTACGGTGAGGTGTTTGTACGTGGCGCGAATGCGCGTGTACGTATTTTTTGTTTTCTTTTCCTCCTTTCTCTCTCTCTCTCTCTCTCTCTCTCTCTCTCTCTCTCTATCTATCTATCTATTTATCTTTTATCTTTCTCTCTTTCTTTTTCCTTTCCTATCTGTCAAAATTAATCTTAGAATTCGATCGTTCGATGATTAAAACGACTAGATTAATACGCCGATAATATATGTATAAATTGATAAATCGCATTTAAATGATAAATAATATAAATATATATGTATATTTATATATTTATGTATGTATGTATGCATGTATATGTGATACCTAAAGGAGATTAGAGTATCGATCGTCTAATTAGTCATTATACTCGGTCTTGCAATTCCTTTGGAATCTAACGAACGGAACTACTCGTGCAAGATTTGTGAGCTTGTAAAAGAGAAAGAGACACAGATAGTGAGAGAGAGAGAGAGAAAGAGAGAGAGAGAGGTAGGAGGGAACGGAGGGAGAGTAGTTTACGATCGATTCTCAGTGCGACTTATGCGTGACGGTATACCGAGGTTACACGCAAGTACACATGTCTATACAGAATGTAGGTATTATATATTACTTGAAAAATGTAAATATTATATAATACTTGAAAAATTTTTCGATTCGGTTCGACAGATCCATCGTATTTTATTTTTAATCATATTATTATTATTATTATTATTATCAGACTTACAGCAAACATATCATAAATATTATTCCACTTACTACATTATTAGCTCTTTTTACTTTCGTTAAAAAAAAAAAAAAAATAAATAAAAAATATATTATATATTATAGAATTGCAAAAAATTATCGTCGACAGGACGTTTGGAAAATCAATGAATTTTATTTTTCTCTTTTTACTCTTTCTTCACTCACGAGTCATCAAATACGTTTTATAATTCGGATCAGTTAAATAATCAACATATCAACGATATTATATATATAAATATATAATTGAAACGGATAAGTCACCGATATCAGCGAGTGAACATTGAAATATTTCGTACAATAATTTTTCGTTTATGTATGTACGTACGCGTGTGTGTTTATACGATAATATATATATATATATATATATATATATATATATATATATATATGATACGATCTAGTTAATCTACGTCATCGACATCGAATTTAATATAAGATTATATAGGGATGAGTCACGGCTTTATCAATACCGAACGAGAAATAATCGTTTAACACGGGGAAAGCTCAAACCGGATAAAAGTTAATTGAGCCCGCTTCCGACGGCCGCTTGCTGCTTCTCATCTCGGTCTTAACAGTATCGATACTAATGTTCAATATTTTCCGCCAATATCCGGGCCAATATCTCCGCAACCCGAATTTTATCATACCAACCAGTATACGTTAAGGGTTCATAATAATCCTCGGACGTAATCCCCACCCCCCCTTCGCACGTTTTTATTTATCTTTTTTCTTTCTTTCTTTCTTCCTTTCTTTCTTTCTTTCTTCCTTCCATCCATCCATTTATTTATCCATCTATCTATCCATCCACTTATTTATTTATTTATTTATTTATTTATTTAATCGTCTGTTTATTTATTTACACGATCGTTCAACATACCTCATAATTTATATATATATATATATATATATATATATATATATATAAAAGATCGAGGAGGAGAGGTAGATCGAAAAAGAAAAAGAAAAAAAAAAGAAGAGGAAGAAGAGGAAGGAAAAGAAACTAAAAACGAGAATAATAATAATAATAATAATAATAATAATAATAATAATAATAATAATAATGACAATAAAAAAAGGAAGGAAAAGAAAAGGAATAAAAGAGAAGAAGTATTTTCTGAAGTTGTTAACTCGGCCGAGGCGTTTCGTGCGTGCGTTTCGTGCGTGCGTTTCGTGCGTGCGTGCGTGCGTTGGTTCGCTGTCACGCACGTTGCAAAGTAAAAAGAAGAAGAAGAAGGAGAAGAAGAAGAATAAAAAGAAGAAGAAGAAGACGAAGAAGAAGGAATGGAGAGGGGAGGAGAGGGGAGGAGAGAAGAGGAATGAAGGGAGATCCTATCTATCCGAAGTGGCCTCGCCATTAACGTTGCCAGGACTTGGATGGTCTTGGACGAGACAGAAAGAAATAAAGAAATAAAGAGACAGAAAGAGAGACAGAAAGAGAGACAGAAAGAGAGAGAGAGAGAGAGAGAGAGAGAGGGAGAGAGGAAACGCCATACGCCATACGTTAAGTTTTGCTGGCGGAAGAAGACATATGTATGTACATAAGTCTCCTCGCGAGGTATTCGAAAAGATAGATACAACTTTCTCGATTAGATTCTGAGACAATATAGTCGTCGTATATTGCGTTTCGTTTCAGTTAGAGACAGAGATAGAGACAGAGATAGAGATAGAGATAGAGATAGAGAGAGAGAGAGAGAGAGAACCATATGCTTTCGACTCTCAACCGAGTTTCCGATGCGTGGAAATAAGAGCCAAAGTAGAAGATGATGAAGAAGAACGAACGAACGTACGTACGTATGTACCACCACTGCTGTTATATTTTTCTACGAGGTGAAGAACCATCCCTACCTCCCTCCCACCCACCCACTCACCCATCCTACAACCCTCACTCACTCCCACCTTCTTGATTTTCCTTTCTTACAATCGCGTCGTTTCTTTTTCTTTCATTCATTCATTCTTTCTATCCTTCTTTCCTTCTTTCTTTCTATCCTTCCAAATGGAAAAATATTATGAATATTATTTTTATATATACATATGTGTGTGTGTATTGAAATATAAAAATTAAAATTGTATATTTAAATATTATACATTTAAAATTATATATTCGAACATTATAAAATAGTATTGTATTTATGAAAGATCGTTTATTTAATTTTGTACTTTTCTTTTCTACGAGTAGGAGGAAAACAAAAAAGGGGAATAAAAGTGGAAATGGAGAAGGAAAAACGACGGAACCAACAACAACAACGACAACGACAACGACAACGATTACGACTACGACGAAGACAAAAATTCGATTCATTTGCATAAGAAGAAAATGCGGCATCGAGTTTTACGCTCTTCCCGTTTCATCATCATTTCGTCGTTCATTATTCATCCACGCGTTCGCATAATCAATCAACAACACAAACAACGCACAATGGCACTATCAACATAAAACGTGGATATATACATATATATATATATTCGTTTACGAAGTCGTTAACATTCACTTACGTATCCTTCTTTTTTTTTTCTTCTTCTTCTTCTATTCATTAATTCTCTAACGATTACGTGTAAGGGGTTGGGGGGGAGGAGGGAAGGGGTGGGAAGGTGAGAATCGGGAGAGAATTAAGTAAATAAATCGAAGAGAAAAAAAGAGAAAGAAATAATTAAAAAAAAAAAAAAAAAACAAACAAAACGAAACAAAAAGAAGAACCGTATTAAGTCGAATTAAGGAAAAAAAAAAAAAAAAGAGAGAGAGAGAAAAAAGTCGTGTATAGGAATTAAACGATGATCTCGATCGTTCCATCATCTGTCCTTACGTACGAATAGAATCCATGTTATTCGCATTATTAGAAGAACGCAAAACATTGCATAATTTTTCGTCGTTATGCAAGGACGTGCGCCGAACGAACGTTATGCAATAAAAGATCGTGCGCGTGCGTATTATCAATCGTTAGAAAGAAACGTTGGATTTGTGACGATCCAGGAACGAGAGATCTCTCTCTCTCTCTCTCTCTCTCTCTCTCTCTCTCTCTCTCTCGTCCTCATAATCCTACACAATCCTCCACATCCCACTCGATATTATCCCTCGTCGTCATACGTCGTATCACAGTCGTCGTCGTCGTCGTCATCGTCGTCGTCATAATTTCGGCTCAACGATTTCGCACGTTCGAAAGAACTTTCGAGTTTCTCCCCCACCCCCTTTTTTTCTAAAGGAATCCACGAGGAAATTGATTTTTTTTTAAACCCTTCCCCTCCACCCCTCCGCCCCACCCCCTACCGCGCTC